>SRHC01002359.1:18915-41008 GCA_004794325.1 Pomacea maculata | reverse complement strand
GGGGTCTGGTGTACCCGGGCCCGCGGCAGTCAAGGGGGCCCGGCCTTGGTCAGTGGATTTTTTTTTCTTCTTCTCCTTTTCTTTTTCTTTTAAGGAAAGGTCTAAGGACAGAACACCCAAGCATTACACATGCAGAAGTTGAGTTTGAGTGTAGATATTGAGATTCGAATTGTAAACATACATTATATACTGGGAAAATAATTTACGATTACAAGGGGCCCGGAGAGGTCGTCTGTCCCGGGGCTCGGGCTGGCTCTCGGTGGCCCTGTGTCTGTGAGAGAGCGAGTCCCACAACGCCCGATCGCGTTACGCGACAACCTCTGGTACTGCAATCGCGCATGCGCATCTTGTTGTAGTCCGGTGAGCTGGTGTTGTTGTACCAGTGCCACAATATTGAGGTGATATTGAGATCAACCTGTTATTTTACAGAACTCTGCAGCTTTCCTTCCTGCAATCGCGATGGGCCTACAGAGGGGCTGTGCAGATTGATAAAAAATAAATAAATAAAATAAAAACGCGTGTAATACATCCAGTATGCAGAGAATTTAGAGAATAGTTACATCACTCTTCACAACAATTCTTGAAAGACCTTCACTGCCACAATAAATTGTTTAGCTATAGAATGTATTCTGTAGTTACGAAATCACGAATCCGTCCGTGATGAAATGAATTGTTTGGCTATGAAAAGAGTTGTCTAACTGTAGAATGCGTTGTCTAGATGGAGAAAGATGATGTGAAATATTGTTTTTAAATCCCTCTTTCTGCCCCATATTTGCCGTGCATCAATATTTTTCTGACCGGTAGTCACAGACTCACAGCTGTTGTTGGTTTAGTTTGTTTGTTTGTTTAGTCTCATTGCGTAGGGCTGCAAGGTCAACAAGTTTGAAAGTTCATATTCTCGTCAATCACGAAGATTAAACAATGGATTTCAAAAGATTTATAAACCTTTGAAGGTTCACGGATGAGCAACACAGAGTATTACTCACATACAAATGAAAGGCTTTGACCTCTTTGTGGTATATAGTATTTTTAATGTGTCAATTAAAACGAATTACTTTCAACTTAAGCTTCAACAGACGATTTCAAACAAGAGAGACATGGTTTTATTTATCGGACTTTCCAGACATCACAAGATCATCAGACATCATTAACAGCCAAGGATGCGTTCACCGCTGGCATCATGCAACTCGGCATTACATCCTCCACAGTAGTTCTCCCTGGCAGGACGAACTACCACGACACGTGAAGTAAGTTGAAGTAGAAAAATAGTAAATACTGGATTTTAAGTGAAAAACAAAAGTATTGCTAACAACAAGAAAATTCTATTTAGAGGAAATGATTAAATAAATACACGGTTATTAGGTAACAGCTATTAAACATCTAGATAATTGTTCTTATTGTAATCAAAATGAAGAAAAGTATTAAACAGACCAAGATAGATGAATCGAAACGACACGTAGATTAAAAGATAAAACAAATCAACTGGTAATATTGGTAATATGTGCTTCAGTGTTAGCTGATACTGTCTGAGTCATATTTGATCATAATTTTGGGCTGCACAATGGACAATTTTTGCGCTGTTAAGAAAACCTCATTGCAGGCAACTGAAATGGTGGATTGAGCTTCTATTTGTGATCAACAAACAGGAAAGCTTCACGCACTTTGTCAATACCTTTACACCAGCACCGTATACAAAGTAGCAAAATATAGAAAAATAGCAAAATATTGTAAGTTATACATTAGAATTGTGCTAACCAGTTCCTTTGCATGAAACTCTATGTATGTGTGTGTGAAAACAGAATGAGAGAAGAATACACATTTTAAAGAAGATGCTATAATGTGTTTTGGTCCGTTACTTGAACCCTCATTTTAGAAGGAAAATAAAAACAAAAGAATATGATAAATATGTCAAGGTTACAGGCACATAATAAACACAGGCAGAGAAAGAATGAAAGATCAGAACACAAATCAATGCTTACGAGAGATTAATGCAAGAGACTATTGAACAAGATCGAATATTAGAAAAATGATTGAAAGTTGTGAAATAGCCACAACGGTACCAAATATATGAAGAAGAAAAAAAGGTCTAAGTAAAAACGGCCTCTACAAGTTTTGAATTACACGAAAAATGGAAAAGAAATAAATGTTTACCGTTTTTGTAACAGAGTAAAAATCCATTTGCCCGAACTGTAGCGGTGTTCACAAAATGAGTTTTTGACACTACACTTCTGACAAAGTCATCTGTTACAATATGAACTTTGTTACAGTCATTCTGTGAAATCGTCAGTTTGGCCATATTTCTCTCGCATCTTCTTGCATTTCTGAACAATCATTTCTTCAAGAAATTCAGACCAGAAAACTTCAGGCGTCTGTGTTGCTTTGTTCAATACTCCAGCATTACCCACAGCATAAGATGCTTGTCTGATGCCTGCTGTAGTAGAACCAGAGGAAACGGCCCTGACGTCTGCTTGTCTAGAAGTCGACGGCTGTTCCTCTTCACGTGACGTGGAAGGCTGAGGAATAAAGACATTTCTCGTCACCACGTCGTCCTCGATATTGCCACTTTGTCTGTCAAGTCCTTCATAATTATTAGACGCTTCCTCCTCTAACGGTGATGTCACTGGAGAGTAGGAAGGAGTTTCATCGACAATGTAAGGTGATGTAGATTGTCGCAATGTCAAGTTTGAGCGCTCTGTGCGACTCATCTTAGGTAAGGACGATCCTTCTTCCTCCGGACACGACGAACCCGCCACTCTTGTACGTTTTTCAGCAGACAGTAATGTAGACCTCTCAGCAGAAGCTGTCCTTTCTCCCTGCATGGCATCCCAGTCCCTTGGTGTGTCAGATTCGGTGTCCAATTCAAATCCGCTGAATGTTTCAGGTATACACCACTTTGTGTAGTCTCCTCTATACTTATTTCCTCGCTGGTACATTTCCCAGTTTTTAGGAGCAAGGATGGCTAGATCACTGATCATCGTTTCGTAATACTCTGGAAATGTTCTTTTGGTGCGATGGACGAGATGTATTGCATAACAAACAGAGCTTTGCTTGGGTAACGGTTTTTCATTCCAGTGAGGCTCAAGACTGAAATTAGAATCTGTCAGTCCTTCGAAAACATCAATGAAAGCGCCTTTCAGCCTCTGCTCAAGAGACTGATTATCTTTAATGAGTTTCTGGCAGAGAGTAAGGAAGACACGCAGGAAGTCCTTAAAGAGTTCTTTAGCTCGGTACGCCATGATGTCTCTTGCTTCCACGGTAACAGAAAGGTCGACAGCAGCAGGTAAGTTCCAAGGCTCTCGTTGTGGCAATTCACGAATATTACAGAACACTCTCTTGGCGATTTCAGAATCTTTAAAAGTTGTCAGATGTGCGCACACAGAGTCAATATCACTGCGAACACCAAAAGCCTCCCAACACTTTATAGCTTCAACATAACGTCTGTTGTGGCTTGGTCTTGTTTGTACTATTCTGCGTTGTTGCAGTCTGAAGGTAATTGGTGTCCACGGCGCACAGCGGAGGAAGGCTTCTTCACAGACCTTGATTGGCAGCTGGTTACTCATCTTAATGGAATTTTTGTAAAGTCCTGATACACAAATCTTTTATTTCCTTCGTTTTGTGTGGAGAAAATTAGTTATCTTTCTCTAATGCCTTTGCTCTTTGAACCTTTCTCTGTCGCTGCTCAGCGTGCAATGGGGACACGGGCGGAGCTCTCGGGGAAAGCGCAGCAAACCGTGTGACGTCATCAAAAAATGGACCAATCTATAAGAAGGATGCTTGCAGTAGTGCCCGCTGGTTTTCACATCTCTGGCTGTCATGAGGAGGCAGGCGTAGCCTAACTGCTTTTTTTCAAAATGATTCACGCTTGTTAGACGCTGTTTGTAGCGGGTGTCTGGGTGTCATAACAAATCACAATCCAGAAGTATTTCTATGCGGGCCTGCGGGATTTGTGAAATGAAAAGACGCTAACAGATTTTTCAACACTTTTGTAAAAACAAAAGAAAGATAAGAAAATGCTAACTGCTTGTTATTACAAGTATTGTTTCATATAAAGGACAAACATGTCCTACTGTAGATGGCGTTTGTGTGTGTGTGTGTGAAGAGTAGCAACGAATAAGTGTGTGAGTTTGAGTTTATAAAGAGTATGTGTGTTTGTGTGGCGAGGGTTTGTACCACAAATATCAGGTGTATAAACACACCACGGCGCTGTATCCACATGCTTGGGGGCAATGACAAGATGAGGTTTATTGTCTTCACCAGACATCTGGCAACCGACAACTCGTCACACCATGTTGGTCAGCTCGTGAAATCTTTATTATAACTTAGTGTTTATAGTCCCTGCGTTTGAAGGTCTGTAAATAATAAAAACAACAATAACAATAACAACAAATAATTTTCAAAGCACATTTTCCCAAAGTTACAGTAAGCTCAGTGCGATATTTACAAACAAAAAGATATTCAACTACAAAAATGCATAAAGCACATTCGTACACAGACCAAGCTTGTCAGTAGAGAAGTACAGACATACTAACAGCCATGAATGTGTCAGAGACCTACACCGAGTACTACAGGACTGAACACCTGTGAGAGCGAAAGGGTGTGAATGATGGACGTTTCCAGAATGCGTGTCAGTTAGATGTTTAAAACAAAAACAAAGAGAGGTGTGATTGGAGAGAGAGTAAAGGGTGAGAGTAAAGTGAGGTAAGGTAACGAGATGTTTTGGGAACGAAAGCGGGACGCGCGCCGATGATGGTGTCGTCACCGACAAAGAACGCCGAAAAAGGAGGTGGTGGTGGTGGTGGTGGTGGTGGTTGGGGGGGGGGGAACCTTTCCTCTGACTTTGTCGAGTAGTGATGCTTTAAACGGCAGATCTGTCCACGCCACTACAGTATTCCATTTTAAAAAGAAAAACGGTTTTTTTAAATTTAAATATAAATATTCCTACCTTATCTTGTTTTCCATCTTCTTTTTCTGGTCTGAAGAAGGAGCACCCAAGTATTACACCTGCAGATGTTAAGTTTCAAGTCTGCAGTATACAATTTCCAGACCGAAGGTAGGCGGGGCCGTCGGGGTAGTGGGCCAGGTGTCAGAGGGCCGCTGGACACAATGATTTATCGCGCATGAACCGTTTAGATTCTAGAACAGGGGTGGGCAATTAATTTTCCCAAGGGGCCGCATGAGAAATTGGGATGGTCTTAGAGGGCTGGACTAATATAGTTAACTCAGTTTTACCCAATACTGTATATATAGTATATGTATTGGCGGGCGGGCGAACGGGCGGGCCGGTCAGAGGCAGGAGGCGGGCAGGCCTTTGCCCAGGTCTGTTCTAGAAGAACGTTCGTGCATTGAGGTCTGTGAATTAATGTGCCACTGAAGGGGCCTGCAAGCATGTTGGAATTGACAGTAAAGAGGTGGATATGTCACTGAATGGAGAGGATGGGGCCCGCTACTGGCACTACAACCTGTAAGCCCTAAGTGAGATGTCAAAGGAGCTTGTTTCCTATAGTTACTTCACGACACAATGAAACTTTCTCTTCCCGTCTCTCCATCACCAAGCAAACTACATTAGTCTACAACTCTATACCAGGGGTGGGCTTCAGTACGGCCTGTGGATGCCTTTGGATCGGCATCGTCTGCCAAAATGTAAAATGCACTTGTTTTCTTTTTTGTTTTTAACATCGGCCTAGGTTAATTTGCTAAAAATGTATTTTATCAAGTATAACAGAGTTAGAAATCGGCAGTCCGTAGCATTCCAACACAAAGTAAAAAGATAAAAAAAAAGTAATAACTGACATGTCTGATGGAGTGGTTAGAGGCTGCCTTCAAGGTCATTATCGTCACGGGTCAAACACCGGAGCCCGCAGAGCGACGAAAAAAAAAATAGGGATCAAGAAGACACCGCCAAAAGGCAAAAGCCAAAACCAAAGGCGCCGATGGAAATCAGTGTACGGTACTTTTAAAGATAAGCTGGACATTGATGGACTTGCCACAAAGCGGGACATTTCATGAGCAGGCGGGACACGAGGTCTAAGGCGGGACTGTCTGGTCACCTTACCTCAGGGGGCTGAAGCGCGGGGCCCCTTCGAGAGCAGGGCCTGGGGGGGCCGCCCCATTTGCCACCCCCAAACGATGCCGCTGTGGGTTACGACAGTATGGGTCTTGAATTTAACAACATCGTCAGTTGTGGAAGACTCGCAGAGCGATGACGTCATGCAGCTCTACGAAATGTCAGCTGTTGAAAATGGCGGTCATGTCCCGTCAACCCCATGCGCCTGGGCACTGTGTGAAGTAAAGCTGCTTCCCATGCACGCAATAAACACTTACCCACTCTATCCACATGTAAGAATGTGACAAATGTCACGTGATTGATTTGTCATAACACAAAGTAAGAAATACCAAGAAACCGAGAGGAAGACGAAAAACTGAGTGAAGGACCGATAACTCTCGAGTCTTATCTCTATTTTACGCTGTAATAGTAATTATGTTTATTGGTAGTCTTTTCTTGATTGCTCTATTTTAGATAAGGTTTAAGGTAATTACAGCATCATGAAGAAAGGGACTTGGGAACATCTATCTGCGGTTAGGCTTTTCTCTAATCATGTCTTCTGATGTATCGTCGCCTCTTGTCCGTTATCGTAGTAAACACCAAAACGTGCTTACGTCACCGTCTGCACTTGAGCAGCGACGTTATCAGCCGCGTGGTGACTTGCTCGTCAGACCATCGAGAATACGATGCCGCACGTGCTGTATCCCGACTAGCATCTGACGTACTTGACCTCAGTTCAAGGACTGACTCTGACCCGACTATATCTCAGGCATAATTACCTTCCACAACTGATTACACGGCCAGGGTAGTAGGTCTATATATAAACAGCTTGGGCAGCATTCGTTTTATAGAGGTTCAACCATTCGGGTAGTTCAGTTGAGAATCGAACCAAAGCCACCAGCAACTTTACGACATGGCAAATATTCCGGACGACGCTAAGTGTCAGTACAACTTTCTGGGCAAGTCGGGTCTCCGGGTGTCCAACATCTGCCTGGGTACCGGTACATTTGGCGGAGTAAGTGGATTTTTATGATGCTTCTGACAACAATCCTCTCAACATTACATAATATTATAGGGTAAATAAGACGGTTGGCATATAGCACTGTATCGTCGCTGACAATCTATGCTAGGAAATAGTTGCGTATCACATTCATGCACTATATGTAAATATATAGAACTTTGTCTTGGAGTGAGGCTGAATGAAAGGAGTTTTCAGACCGACAGACCTGGCCAGTTGAATGAAGCGGCATCCCATGAGAACATCAAACGTTTTGTGAAATGGGGAGGCAACTTTTTCGACACAGCAAACGTGTATTCCAGGGGAGAATCTGAGAAAGTTCTCGGCACCTGGCTGAGTTCGTGAGTGCCGCAATTTTCTCACATAATTCTTAATAAGCTCTCACGTGTTCCTGCCATAAATAAAATAATCAAGCAAGGACCTGGACCTGAACCAAATAATGAGAAATAAGAAAAGCAAAGAGGTCACCAAGAAAAGAAATAAACAGAACAACCCATCTAACACCTTCTAGCACTTGTTCTTCTTTTCTTCCCATAAACTTCAGGTTTCCACGTTTCCCCAGGTAATTCAACAAAGAATCAGCAACCCTTACCCCCCACCCCAAAAAAACACCAACAACAAACAAAACAAACAAACAAAAAACAAAAAAAAAACAAAAATAAAAACCAAAGCACAAAACCTTGGAATGTGAGGGCAAAACAATTTGCGAAGCTTTGTCATTTTTGTTATCATCTCAGCGGTGTCGGTTTATAATCCGTAATTTAAGTATCACTTTTAAAACAAACAATTCATTCAAATGATACGCCATTGACAGTTGCATAGTACAAAGTATTCAAAACAAAACTTCCACTTATTATTATCATCCTCCTCATTATTAGCCAAGAGCGAGACCGTTTCGTCATCGCCACCAAGGTGAGATCAACTATGGAGCCCGACAACCCCAACGGCGCCGGCGTCAGCAGAAAACACATCTCGAAAAGCATCGACGACAGTTTGAAGAGACTTCAGACTGATTACATCGACCTGTACCAGGTAGCCGGCAGTTTCACGTGTTTGACTAATTAGTTAGCTATGTAAGTACGATTTTTCTACCTGTCAGACAGGTTACGTTACTGGACCTGTCTACACAACTAGTAATATTAGTGAAATGAGTTAATAGTCTAGCTAGCACATACATTCTCAGTAGCACTATGATAGTTCTGAAGAGATTACCGAAATTCCTGTTCAGTTTTTTTTGATGAATACTTCAGCTGCACTCGTGGGATGGCGCGGTGCCCCTGGAGGAGACACTTCTAACCCTCAACGACCTGGTCAGGTGTGGCAAGGTGCGCTACCTTGGGGTCAGCAACTATAACGGTTGGCAGCTACAGAAGATAACCGATCTGGCTGAGAAGTTGGGACTTAACCCCTTCATATCCTTACAGGTGAGAAATCGGCAGCGTAAGATAACTAAAGAATGAGAATGTAAGAACAGTAACACTATATTATTTCAGTATAGTTTCAATTTTTTAAAACTTTGAAAACTGTTATGAAAGTCCTTTGTTATGTTCAGCAACAATACAACCTGGTCAGCAGATTCTCAGAGCTGGAACCATTCCAGGTGTGTAAGGTGAACGGCATTGGTGTGTTGCCATACAGTCCGCTTAAAGGGTGAGTGCAGGCAGAGCTCTGTCAAATATTGTGATGAGGTCTGTGTTCTTTTGATTTTCATATCATTTATATTCATAAATTACCCCCCCACACACACACCTACACACAGACACACACAATAAAACAAGCAGAGATAAAACATGAACGCAGGGTAATGGGTTTGTTAAATAACAATGTGAAAACATTTGTCAAGAATGTTGTTTCAAATTTGTTGACAAGGGATGATTTGATTATACACATGTTGAATTAATTTGTGCAACAGAGGGTTTCTGGCGGGAAAAGTAAAAAAAGGTCAAGTTCCAGAAGAAGGTCGATTGAAGAGAATGGCTGAGCGGGATCAAAACCCAGCAGGTCGAGGTCAAGGACAGCCTGGCAGAGGTCAGATGCCCAACCAGTACTCGATACTAACGAGTGAGGAGAAAAACTGGCGAATTCTGGAGGTCTTGGAGAGAATCGCCACTGCCAAAGGTACTCCACCTGTTCTTTCTGTGTAAAGTAATGGAACTTTCTCTGCACAATTCCACCGCTGTTCTCTCTGTCCATGTAAAATTATTGTGAGGGCTTGCTGGCTTTAAAAATATTCATTAAATAATAAATAAGAAATACTTTTCTCTACAGTTTTGATGAACGACCATTCTACACCCTCCCCACCAAAACGCACACACACACACACACACATACACACACGCGCAGCTCAGTTTTGTTTGAAATTGTAAAGATGTAAATGTTGGTAAAAGGATTTGACAAAAGCAGCTGATTTTCTGTGATAGCCTAGAGCACACTAAACATTGAAAACAATGCCTTTGAGCAACATACATGAATGTGACATGATACAAGACTTCTTCAGCGAAGTACTCCAACAAACTTTCATTGCCATCAGACAGCTGGTACCAAATTGCATAGCACCAAAACAAAACAAAAAAATCCCCCAAAACTTAAAATGTGAAGAAAATAATTTCCTAAGTCATGTCATTGTTGATGTTATCGTCTTAGCGGTGTCGATAGTTCATTTCCTCTTGTTCTTTTACTTGTTCTCTCTCTCTCACACACACACATATCACATATGCGGAGAGTTTAGCATAGCAAGAGGAAAGAAATTCCTTTGCTGCTATTATTAAAACTAAAAAAAGTATAAGATTAAATAACTACAAATGTTTAAGATATAATGACTACAAGGTTATGTTATCTAACAGCTAATGTTTTTATTTACCGACTTCTATGCTGCAGGCAAATCTATTGCCCAGGTGGCGCTGAGGTGGTTGCTGCAGAAACCAGTGGTGTCCTCAGTTATCATCGGTGCAACCAAAGTGTCACAGATAGACGACAACATGGCTGCTGCTGCTGGCTGGGAGCTGAGTCCCGTAGAGGTCTGTTTGTTTATTTGCTTCCGTCGCGAAGAAATTTGATTTCTTGTATTCTGTAACTGGGAACTCTGTTAACATGCGATGTCTGAGAAAATAATATTCGTCTTCTGTATATAAACTAGCATTAGAAAAAAAAATCCTCCCTACCTGACACTTTAAAAAAAAATCTCTTTTGTCTACGTACATTTTTTTGAGTAGATTCTGAACAATTCCATCCCTGGTAGGTATCAGTGATAACTGTTTTATGTTCTCTCTCCAGATGTCAGAACTGGATAAAGTATCGGCACCAAGCCTACCCTACCCTTACGACAGGATCTTGAGGATGGACAGCTCACGCGTTAACCCCTGGAATCCTGCCGGCTACAAAGTGACGTCATAGCTTACAGCTCTTTCTATTGGTTCAGATGATTTCATTAACTGTGCTGATATTCAACTGCTTAAAATAAAGCGAGGGCTCTTCAGCATTTCAGTTTAATATTTAATTATCTGAACATTTTATGCAGTCGACCCTTATCAACCGAGTGTTCCTCGATAACGAATATTCCGAAACCCGGAAGCATATTTTAATTTTTCTGATTGAAATTATTTCGACCATGTTCGATGATACTCACATTCTCTAAACAACGTTTACACACTTTATTTCACCCACACATATCTCTAACAAATATCTCCAAATGTCAACACCAATTACTTTATAACAAACGACTCAATAAGATAAAAGGTTAGGTTATTTTGGAAAATACCATGTCTTTATTTATTTATTCAGTCATATTTAGTGTTATGAGGGCTGGGAGCTTTATGGGTTTCTATTCATAATCGTATTTATTCATAATTCGATTGTTCAAATCTATGTTTCGAGTTTTGTAGCGGTTCTTATCGCGGAACTTAAAAGCCTCCGATCCTTGTCGTGGGAATTTTATTTGCCATGTATTCTCATACCAAGGTTTAACTGCTTTCTAAACAGCTGTTATTATTTAATTGACAAAGGAGCTTATTATAATTTTAATCACAATATTCAGATAACATATATTTGATTGAATAGACTATTCACCGTTTTAGATAAAATATACATAAAGAAAAATAAAACGTGTTTGTTTTTTTTCATAGTGTACGAATGTTCTTCATGCACGTGGTTAAAATGTCTCACAGTAGCCAGTAAAACTACAATAATGAAATTACCAAAAATGTCATGACATGTCATACCTTATACTGCTGAGATTTTCGAAGCTTTATTATCTTGAATGTCATTGATGTGTGACAATATTTAATGGTAGTGTAAGAGCTGCAAACAATGGATGACACTGATGGTAGCAAATATTTCCATTTTTTTTTCCCAAAGAATTCTCACTTACGGAAGATTAAAACAGGACAATAGTTAGAAAACAGAACAGTTAAGTAGGATAAGTACTTGTTTCCTATCTTGAAACTCGCAACACCAGTCTCGAAATCGATCAGTTCCATCAATAAACAAAATATATCTAATACAATAAATATAGACATCGTCGTCAAACAATACTTGTTTAAAACTAGTTATCATGATGTAACCTCTTGCACCTTATATACATCAATTTAAAACTTTGGTTGTGTTTCTTCTTATTTCTGTCTCCATTCTGTACATTTTGACAATAACATCCACAATTTTGTACTCAGACTCCAGAAAAGATGAACTGCAAAAATGGGAGGTAAATGTGTACAAACAATTTACAAAAATGAGTTTCTTCCCTTAGTTAACTAAAAGTGCATGATCTGAAAATGGTAAGTTTTGATATTCTCCCAGCTACTTGGCCACCACCTCTAGTTGAAGAAAGAAAAAACAGGCAAAGACTAATATATTCTGCACACTGGACTGGTTGATGGTACTCCAGTCACGAACATCACGATGGACAACTCAGATCTCACCCCCTTACCGGTGTCATCATCATCGTACCTCTTTTTCAGGGTGACGATTGCTTTCGGGTAGTTTGGATTACCTTCATCCCTAGTGCAAAATTGCCATCAAGTGCACACATTTTCTTATCGTCAAATAAAAAAACCCCACAAAAAACACAACAGCAACAATTAAAAACCCTAAAACGACAAAACAAAAGCAGCGACTAAAGACTCCTCCACCATAAGTGCAACGCTGTCTTTACCATGTATCCTTGTTGTGCTATGTTTTAAGACTGTTTAATAAAAATAAGCCAGTGAACCATGGACAATATATGAAAGACAGGATAAACAACTACTGATGTCTCATAAAAGACAAGCATAGAAAACTCAAAGAGGAATCGAGTGACATGAACTCAGAGCTTCGTGAATCTTCAGAAGTCAAGATGTAGGGAAGCAGCCAACAGACAAAAGAAAAAAATTAAATTAAATAAAAAATGACCGTGTTTTAAGTCTGCTGATATATATATATAATTGTACAACATTAACCTGTATCCAGTGTAAGACTGTGTCTATGTCTGTATCCATGTAGTGCTGTGTTTTAACTCAGTAATTGTTGACAACGAGTAATTATCTCGCTAGGAAAGTAAATATGTGATGCTGCTTGGCGCAAACTTTGAAGGGATTTAAAAAGAAACCTTTGACTTTATTTATCTTTGAGTACATATTCAGTGCATAATCCCATGATGTTTTATTTTAAGTACATATACGGTGCATAGTTTATCTGTGTTCATGACATGCCTAGACCTGATTCAGGAATTTACTAGACTGTTTATGGCTTTATAGCACATATAAAAATAACTTACATTAAAGCTGCATATAAGATTATGGCCGATGATATGTGGATATAGTTTCCTGCCGCTACCGACATTGTATTACGAAAACCAAAAGTGATTTTTCTACCGAATAGCAGACAAAGAAGTAACAGTACCAGGAAAGTGAAGAATGTTTGTATAGAACACGTGCCAGAAGTCACGTGATCAACAGGCTACACACACTAAACTGCTGTGGGACTTCGTTGACATGCAGTGAACGGCATGTAGAACAAACCTGTTAAAATATTCACTGAACCAAGCGTGTGTTCGTGACTTCGCAAACAAACACGTGAGTGACGGCGGATGTTGGTGTGTGTGTGCGCGCGCTTCTGTGTCCGGATAATTTGCGCATTATCTTGTTGCCCAAGGTCAGATAAAGGAACTCAAAATGTGGGTCAGTCCGGTATAAAAACATTGAGGCTGTTGATTATTCCTCAGTCGGCGGAGAGCAGACGATACAGAAACAACATGGCCGTTACAAGATGCGACATCAACTTCCTGGGCAGGTCGGGTCTGCGGGTGTCCAACATTTGTCTCGGGGCCATGACATTTGGAGAAAGTAATGTGAGTGTTAATTAGCAGCGACTGTAATTGAGCTGTGAGTACGATTTGAGTTCGACTTACAGCAGTGAGTGTCAACTAGCTGTGAGTGTGAGTAAATGAGCAGTGAGTGTCAACTAGCTATGAGTTAGCAAATAAGCAATGATTGTCAACTGGCTGTGAGTGTCAATTATGACTTTTCTCTCCTGTGCCACAAAGTGTGTCGAGTGTAACATCTTGTTGTCTTGTTTTGTTACAGTTCGGAACACCAGGACAGCTGGACGAACAGGATGCACATGCACTCATGGATCGCTACGTACAATGGGGAGGCAACTTCATCGACACAGCCGACATCTATGGTCGCGGCAAGTCGGAGACGATTGTCGGTTCTTGGCTGGCAAAGTGAGTGAGTGTGAGTAGGCATGTAGAACGAGAGAAAAAGTAATATTTGGCTTCATCACGTGACTTACATCAGTACGCGCGCGCGTGAGAGAGCTTTTTAGGCCACCAATCAAGTCGGAGCGTAATATTTACGCGAGAAAGTAAACAGAAGTATTTTTGGTAAGCTAACAATAAAAATACAAATATTTTACACTTTTTGTTTTAGACAGAAGCGTGAAGATGTTGTCATTGCGACCAAAGTGCGTTTTCCCATAGATGTCACGCGTCCTAATAGTGGAGGGCTGAGTCGTCGTCACATCACTGCGTCTATCGAAGGCAGCCTCCGCCGACTGCAGACTGACTACGTGGACCTGTATCAGGTAACAACAACATCTGCTGAGCTTCAGCGAGGGTAACGCGAGGTGTAACTTTCTACTGAGGACCAGTCATCTTGCTAATGTCACAACATTTCCAGTGTTAATCCAATGTACTGTAGGAAGGGAGAACATTCATAGAAAATTTTTGTTCCAAGTCATTTGAGCGTTTATGCCACATTTGTGGGTTCGTAAAAATATTTTGCGATCCTATAATATTTATAAAGTCTCACTATCTCACTTCATTTTAAAACTACCCAAGCCTATATCTTGCTTATATATATAGGGAAATATACCGTCATGCTGTATATATCATTTCTGTGTCTCGCTTTATAACTTTCTCATTCACTACCATATCTGAGTAACAGTAGTAGGATTTTGCTGATGGTAGAATCTATTCATATTGTTTGAAATATAAACTTTCCTGTGATGTCCTGCAATAGGAACCATGTCAAGTAATAGTGAAACTAGATATATATATTTCAGTTGTCGAGTTACAGCTTATATCTGTGCGATGCCCCGTGTAGCAAGAATCTGTATGACACTAGCTTTCTCTCTCAGATCCACGCTTGGGATGATGCTGTTCCACTGGAGGAGACCCTGAGTGCGCTGAGTGACTTGGTCAGGTGTGGCAAGGTGCGCTACCTAGGGGCCAGCAATGTCACTGGCTGGCAGCTGCAGAAGATCGTGGACATGTCGCGAGAAATGGGTCTCTCACCTTTCATCTCTCTACAGGTGTGCAAGAACTAGTTAACATGAATCTGCCAGGTGTCATCGTCACTTTCCTTCGCCTTTTGTTCTCACTGTCATCAACATTCAAGTGCATATATCGCATCTGTATAATTCGATGAATTATTTCGCGTCTTACTCCTACGAGTACTTGCTGAGTGTAGTAAATATTTTGAGTCACCTAATTTTTTCAGCACACCCTGTAAATATCTAAAATTCTGGTTAAAGGACAATTATGAAGTAGTAGTTATTTGTTCTGATTTTGTTTGTAACAGCAACAGTACAACCTCCTTAGCCGCCTTTCAGAGTTGGAGCCATTCCAGGTGTGTAAGACTAATGGTATTGGAGTTCTTTCCTGGAGTCCACTCAAGGCGTAAGTAGTCTTCACATTCTGACTCATCATAGTTTAAAAAGCTACAATGTTTAACATAGAGGTGAAAGACGCGTTACAAATGTTCGTGGTCTTAAAATAACGAAGGAGGACAGAAGGCAGGAAACGAAGTTCAAACGGACTGTTTTTGTTTGCAAGCGGTTTCCTGGCTGGCAAGGTGAAGAAGGGGGACATGCCGAAAGATGGACGCCTGGAGTACGCGGCTTATGATCCCCAAAATAAATTTCCAGGGTCACATCCATCCTGGGAGAAACTGGACAAAGAGCAGCACTGGCGCATATTGGAAACTGTAGAGAAGATCGCACAGACCAGGGGTGAGTGGATTAATCGACTGGTGGGAAAAAGGGATTTGGTGCGATAATCTGTAAGTAAGGAAACCGTTGCGTTTACTGACCAGTTGGAGGTGATAAATTTTAATAATGTATTATTTTTGCCTGTACGTGGTCGCCCATCCACACATCACTTCTGGGCACAGACAGAGAGATCAGAAGCACAGACTACTGCAGGCAATCTCTTTCTCCCTCTCTCTATCCCATTTCCAAGTATCAATATCGACTCTCAATGAATAATGGAAGTACAGTTCCACAAACTCATGGGTGTTACCATCGACAATAACTTATTGTGTACCTAGCACTTCTCTGCCATAAGCAAACGTATCTCCAAGAAAGTCTACCAGCTGTCAAGAATCAAACATTTTCTAGACCCTCACACAAGAAAACTCACTGTATTACTCACATTCAGTCGAGTAGCATCTCAGTCTGGAGTGTGAGATAGTCACTGAACTACGGCTCTACCTTAATATTGTCGACATATAGCGTATGCACCATTTGCACCTGTTTGCAGGAAAGACAATGGCGCAGGTGTCGCTGCGGTGGCTCGTGCAGAAATCAGTTGTCTCGTCGGTCATCATTGGGGCCACCAAGATGACTCAGCTGGATGACAACATGGCCGCCTCCAGTGGCTGGCAGCTGAGCGAAGAGGAGGTAATGTGACAAAATTATACCGCGCATTTCCCTAGAACTGCTGGTTTCTCAATTAACTGTTTGCTTCCGCTAGTCACCTGCAATCCCCAGATTGTCTCCGACACAGTAAATATTTGGATGTGTCACAGTCTCTTGTTGTGACTTTCCTCTCCCTTCCACTGTCACTGTCTCTATGAATACTCTTGCTTCCTTGCTTTTAAAATGTATAGTCTTAGTTATCATTGGTTCAAAGTTATTTTCAGTTTTGATCTGTTTGTACTTTTTTCACAATTTTCTTCTGAAAATTATACTTTCATACAGGTAGGATATAATGTCCTGTTTGAACATTTATTGACCAACATCTTCTAAAATAATCTTTACATTGTGCGATGTCAGGGTGGTGAAGGTAACAACTTGGATTTTTCTGTTGTCAGATGTCGCAGCTGGACGAAGTGTCCAAACCGGAGTTGGGTTACCCTTATGACGTCATCTGGCGGGCCAACAAAGACCGAGTTAACCCCTGGAACCCTGCAGTTTATGTTTGACCTTTTGATTGCCTGATCAAGCTTTTCTGATGTCTTTTTTTATAGCGTATGCGGGGTTTATTTAAAATATCCAGGAATGTAGCAATTTTTTTATTTATCAACGTCAATGGCGACAAAGTTAACTAATAATTTGTGTTCAATGGTTACAAGAGGTTTACTGACTATTTTATTGCAGTCGCTTTTAAAACATCGTTTTCGCGATCTTTAGTAATAACCTTTTGATATTATTGAAATCAATATTTATAATATCAACATTCTGACTATCAGAAAGTTGTGTGATTTATTACTAGACTCTGCAATGAAGATATTTACGTAAAAGAAACCTAAAAATAGACAAGACAGAATGCACAAACAAGATTATAGAAAAATTTAGTTTTCAATATCCTTCAGTTGTATGTGAACGCTTGCCTGATCTTCAAAACTGATAAACTGCTTAAAAATGCTCTTATTCTCTGGTCCAGTAATCTTCCTTCATTTAAAAAAAAGCTAATTTAAAAAGTCTACATATTAGCTTCTTTGTATACAATCAAGTGCAGTATTTAGTGTGGTCCAGTCTCTTTTATTTGTTTCTGATATGCTTACCTAGAGAAACTGCAACAGTCTGTGATTGTTTCTTGTTCGCTTTTCATTACATTCTTTTTTCCCGCTCTCCACATAGAGAGAGAGAGAAAGCAAAAACATGGAGACTACAGATGGCATGAAATCAATTTCTTGTACTAAATGAAAAATAAACACTGTTATTATACTAGTTCATGATCTTGACTCTGCAATGACCTTTCTTGACTTTGAGAACATGTACCGTTGATTCCCTTTGACATTTCTTTTCCCCTTCCCCACACCCATAAATTGTAGTTCCGTTAAAGAGCTTAGCAGATAAAGGAGCCTTCAAATTGCAATCTTTGTAAATTTACATTGGCACAACACACTAATCAATGTTTAAAAGAAAGGTAACAGTTTTCTAACATCTGACTGTCTTTCACAACCTTACATGTTGCCTCATACTCCTCTGATTCTAAAACAAAATATTCATAAGTACAGAAAGTTATTTAAAAGTAAAGCATCTTACAAAAGCTGTAATTCTAAGCACACTATTTACACTAAAACAAAATTCCTTTAGTGTTTTCTTTACATAAAAACTCCTCTTACTGTAACATAAGCTCAAAATAAATCTTACATAAACTAGATATTTTCTTGCTCATCATCTTGATATGATGGCTGAGAATGAGATCATAATACTCATAATGCGTATCAATAATATATTAATTAATAATGATAATATTAACAATAATTAATACTATGAATTATATAAATTAGCATTAATTTAAAAATCACATTTAAGTTTTATGTTTCAAAACTTATAGCACAGCCTTGTGGTCTTAAAGGCCGAAGTCGAAATGGGCGTGTTTTCAAATGGTTTCGCCCGTGCGAGGGAAGGTAGGAGTACATGCGGTGCTGACTATTGGCTGGTACACCACCACGTGTACTCCTACCTTCCCTCGCACGGGCGATACCACTGTCTTTCCTCCGGACACAACACTTCGGCCTTTAAGAGTGTAGCGTGGCATTAAAAGCCTCGGTTTGTTATAGTGGACATTTATTTACGAGTTGTTTTCATACCGATGTTTAACTCCTTTACAGGCAGCGGGGCTACAATAAAAAATAAAACATACATTGAAAGATTATAGAACATCTTCGCTTTATCTCTTAGACTGAACGTGAATTTTTACGGTGTCTCTATTTTAAATGTTTGCCATTAATACTTCTCGTGTCTCTTCGCCACGAAATACCACCGGAATATGTTTTTGTGATGCTTTATGCTCTATTCCCGGTGATTTTCACTGAGCGCTCGGGTTAGCCTTTAAAGTACTTATACAGTGATTACTTCAGATTACATCATCTACCTGTGTTCCTTTTACACGCCTCGACCTGTTTCAGAAGACTTTACCAGACAACTGATGACTCATAATAGCAAAACTATAAAACATCGCTTTTAAAACTGCAAATAAAAGTATGACACGTATAGAAATAAATTCTGCTGCCATCGGCATTGTTCATACGAAAAACAAAGGGATGCTTCTACTGAATAAAAGACAGAGCAGAATTGTACCCCAAAATGATGAATATTTGGGTAGAACACATACCAGAAACTAAAAGATGAACCGTCTATAAACACCAAACTGCTGTTTGACTTTGCCAACGAGCGAAGGACGGTGACCTCAACTAAGTTGTAAAAATACTTCTCTGACCCAGGTGAGTGTGCGTGACCTAGCAAAGGAACAGGTGAGAGAGGAAGGATTTGTTGGAAGTGTTGCCCAAGATAAAAAAAACAAAAAAAAACAAAAACGGAAAACAAAAACTTTATCAGTTTGTTATAAAAACACGGAGGTTGCAGCTGTACCTTAGAGGCGTTTGTGTTATCATTTTCATCACCAAATTCAAGCATTAATCTGATTGGACTATTGACGTTCTTAAATAAAAATATGCATTACAAATTGTCAGCATGGTTGTTTTATGTCATAGTGTCCGCTTGTTTATTCCACAAGCTTTATGTCTTCCAGTAACAATTAAAACTACAGTAATGAAGCTACCAAAAACTTCACAACATAACATACACTAAACTGCTGAGATTTTCCAATCTTTATATCTGGAATGTGATTTATGTGTGGCGATATGCAAATATAGAATAGACCAAGAGTTGCAAACATCGGATGATGCTGCTGATAGCAAACAGAATTTTTCCGAAAAAATTCTGACTTACACAAATTCCAAAGCACTGGACAGCGAAGGAGGATAAATATTTGTCTGTCTGTAACCTTGAAACTCGCAACACTAGTCTTGAGATCGATGGGTGGCACTAATAAGCAATATATAATTAAATATAATACAATGCATAAAAATCGTCTAAAATATTTGTCTTTTTAACACCTTTTACACCTGATACATAGCATAATCAAGCATTGCCCGAGTTTCTTTTTAATTTTGTCTGCATTGTGTACCTTTTGACAATAACATCCACAATTTGTAGTCAGACTGGCATAACCTTGCAGTAGTCATTATCATAAAGCACCTGTACAGTGCACACTCTCATCTGTGTTATCTTAAAGTACTTACACAGTGCATACTTTAGTAGTACGTGGACATCTATGTCTGGGCTTGTTTCAGAACCTGTTTACCAGTCTTTTTATTGCTTATATCACACACACACACATCAGATATTAAGACTGCAAATAAAAGCAGAGAACAACTCAGCTGTTAAAATATTTACTGAAGGAGTACATGGGAGAGAAAGGATGTATCAGAGTGCGTGCGTGCGTGCGTGCTAGTAGCGTGTCCGCGTGCGTCTGTTTCCGCATAAGTTGAGAATTATCTTATCAGCAGTGAGATAGCTAAATATTGCCCAAGGTGAGAAAGAGGAACAGCAAACCTGGATGAAGACGATATAAAAACACGGAGGTTGCTGCTATTCCTCAGTCGGACAGTCGGCGGCGAACAGACAAGACAAACCGTCAGTCAACATGGCCGACATCGCCACGGAGTCAAAATGCGACATCAGCTTCCTGGGCAGGTCTGGTCTGCGGGTGTCCAACATTTGTCTCGGGGCCATGACATTTGGAGAACACGTTGTGAGTGGACATTAGCAGCGACTGTCATTTAGTTGTAAATAATATTTAAGCATAATATTTTCTGGCAGTGAGTGTGACCAGGAGTGTAAATGATCTCTGTGTGCAAATAAGTAGTAAGTGTCAATTATGACTTTTTTCTCCTGTGCCACAAAGTGTGTCGAGTGTAACATCTTGTTGTCTTGTTTTGTTACAGTTCGGAACACCAGGACAGCTGGACGAACAGGGTGCACATGCACTCATGGATCGCTACGTACAATGGGGAGGCAACTTCATCGACACAGCCGACATCTATGGTCGCGGCAAGTCGGAGACGATTGTCGGTTCTTGGCTCTCAAAGTGAGTGAGTGTGAGTAGGCATGTAGAACGAGAGAGAAATGACTATTTGGCTTCATCACGTGACTTACATCAGTGTGTCTGTGTGTCTGTGAGAGAGAGAGCACGCGCTGGAGCTGTAGTTCAGACCATTAATCAAGCTGCAACATAATATTTACCATTTCCAGTCAGCTAGAAATATTCTACTTTTTTTTTTTAAAGACAGAAGCGTGAAGATGTTGTCGTTGCGACCAAAGTGCGCATGCCCATAGATGTCACGTGTCCTAATAACGGAGGGCTGAGTCGTCGTCACATCACTGCGTCTATCGAAGGCAGCCTCCGCCGACTGCAGACTGACTACGTGGACCTGTATCAGGTAAGTCAACAACATCTGCTGAGCTTCAGCGAGGGTAACGCGAGGTGTAACTTTATACTGATGACCAGTCATCATGCTGACGTCACAAACTTGCCAGCGGTGAGCTCCCATGTACACTGTAGGAAGGGAGGATATTTATAGAACACTTAGCTGCTACATGAGCATTCATGTCACATTCTGCAATTTATACAATTATTTTATCCTCTTGCTGTATATATATATTCTTGCTTTCCTGCTGCATTATTTAACTCCCCATATCTGGATTATATATAATAATATATATAGTGTATGCACCTCGCTTATCTCCCCTTCTCATTCAATAGTATATATCAGTATCAAAAGTAAGATTTGCAAACGGTAGGATTTTCCTCATTTTTTTCCCTTTTGTTTGTTTAAATATCTTAATACTCTTTAGGAGGTGGAAGAATAATAAAAATCTGAAATCTTGAAAATGGAAAGTTTCCTATAATAGCATATTGCGGTTGATTACTGTTTACGTGTTTGATATTTGTGGAGTGAAAATAATTTTTGTTGAGTAATTTTGTACTGGGTGATACACAAGGGAAAACTGTCTGACCCCTTCGCAGTGAGGACTGGAGTGAGGCAAGGTTGTCTGCTCTCACCAACAATATTCCTGATCGTCATAGACTGGATCATGAGGAGAACAACCTCTAACAGCAACACGGGCGTTCAGTGGACCTTCGCCAGACAGCTCGAGGATCTTGACTATGCGGATGACATCAGCCTGTTGTCCCACAATCAACAACACGCACAGACAAAGCTCACTCGGCTTGCAGAAGAAGCAGCAATGACTGGCCTGACCATCAACATCAAGAAGACGGAGGTAATGCGGATCAACACAAAGCAAGAAGCCCCACTCCAACTACATGGAGAATGTATTACAGAGTCTGACCGTTTCACCTACCTTGGCAGCATAGTCAGCAGCAAAGACGGAGGTACAGATGACGATGTCAGAAGCCGTATAAACAAAGCCAGGCTTACATTCCACACCCTAAGACCTATCTGGAACTCCAAGGCTTTGTC
>SRHC01002359.1:3598-18905 GCA_004794325.1 Pomacea maculata | reverse complement strand
GTATGGATCTGAGACATGGCGGGTGACAAATGCCATCACCAACAAGATACAGACATTTATCAACAACTGTCTGCGCCGCATCTTTAACATCCGATGGCCTGAGAAGATCTCCAATGCGGACCTGTGGGAGAGAGCCAACCAAAACCCTGCCAGCCTAGACATCAAGAAGCGGAAGTGGGGCTGGATTGGCCACACCCTACGAAAGCCAGTCGACAATTTAACGCGACAGGCTCTGGGCTGGAACCCACAGGGGAGGCGTAAGGTTGGGAGACCCAGACAGACGTGGAGGAGATCAGTCCACAGAGAGGCAGAGACAGCTGGCATGACATGGTGCCAGCTGGAAAGGGACGCCCAGGACAGGGTCCGATGGCGGCGTGTGGTTGCGGCCCTATGCTCCACTGGGGGCGTATAGGAAAGAAGAAGAAGAAGAAGAAGAATTTTGTACTGTACGGATTTCACAGCAAAAATTCTCAGAGTGAGACAGTGTAGTTAACTAAAATAAAAATCCAGATAGAAAACAGATGGAATCTGTGAAGTGCCACGTGTAGCAAGAATCTGTATAACACCAGTTCTCCCTCTCAGATCCACGCTTGGGATGATGGCGCACCGCTGGAGGAGACCCTGAGTGCGCTGAGTGACTTGGTCAGGTGTGGCAAGGTGCGCTACCTGGGGGCCAGCAATGTCAACGGCTGGCAGCTGCAGAAGATCGTGGACCTGTCGCGAGAAATGGGCCTCTCACCTTTTATCTCTCTCCAGGTGTGTAAGAACTAGTTGAGATCAACCTGCCAGGTGTCATCATCACTTGTTTGTTATTACCTTGACTGTCATCAACCTCGTACATTGACTTCTAGTATACGCATGACCTCTATGTACTTAGCTGACCTATTCCTCGCATTATGTTTACAAATACTCACTTAGTGCAGTCTGTATTTTATGTCCCGAAAGTTTTCTTTTCTCGCGTTCCGTAAAAGCATGAAATGTTGATATAGTTTAATCAATACCCATGTAATAACTTAATTTTCTGATTTTTTACTTTGTAACAGCAACAGTACAGCCTCATTAGCCGCCTGTCAGAGTTGGAGCCATTTCAGGTGTGTAGGGCTAATGGTATTGGAGTTCTTCCTTGGAGTCCACTCAAGGCGTAAGTAGTCTTTATATTTTGACAACAACAACAATAATAGTAATCATAATAAATTATTATTATTAAAAAGCAACATTTTTAAAGTAGACTTGAAACAAGAGTTATAAGTATTTGTCGAGTCTGAAGATGCGGAGGCAGAAGTTGGGACACGTTGGTCAGACGGATTGTTGTTGTTTACTAGCGGTTTCCTGGCTGGCAAGATCAAGAAGGGGGATATGCCCACGGAAGGTCGCTTGCAGTACTCGGCTGGTGACACTGAGAATAAGTTTTCACCGTCACATCCATCCTGGGAAAAACTGAACAAAGAGCAGCACTGGCGCATACTGGAAACTGTAGAGAAGATCGCGCAGACCAGGGGTGAGTCCTGTAACTAATTGGTGGGTCAGTGTGTTCGCGCACACACACATACACGCACGCATGCACACACACACACGCACGCAGCATTATGCATGCACACATTGAGCAAGCATCTCAGTCTCAAAACTGTCGGGGATGCTTTACTGTGGTCTACACTATACAGTGACAATGTTGTCGACATGTGCACCATCTGCATCTGTTTGCAGGAAAGACCATGGCGCAGGTGTCGCTGCGGTGGCTCGTGCAGAAGTCAGTTGTCTCGTCGGTCATCATCGGGGCCACCAAGATGACGCAGCTGGATGACAACATGGCCGCCGCTAGTGGCTGGCAGCTGAGCGAAGAGGAGGTAATGTGACACAATTATATTACGTATTTCCCTAGAACTGATGACATTTTTATTTGCTTTTGCCAGTCACCTGCTCTCTCCAGGTTGTCTCTGAAACAATATAATCATCCTGTTTGAACATTTATTGAGAAATATCTTTTAAAAGAATTTTTATGTAGTGCGAAGTCATGTGGACGAAGGTAACAACTGTGATTTTTTCTGCTATGTCAGATGTCGCAGCTGGACGAAGTGTCCAAACCGGAGTTGGAATACCCTTATGACGTCATCTGGAGGGCCAACAAAACCCGAGTTAACCCCTGGAACCCTGCAGTTTATGTTTGAACTCATTGCCTTACACTGGTGGACTCAAACCCTCACGATAATCGAATATACAAGTCCAGCTTTTCTCACACCATTTTTATAGTACATGCTACATTTATAAAAGAAAATACCGATTCATGTAGAAATGTTTTTTACTGATCAAAGTAATGGCTGCGTAGTTAACTAGTAATTTATGCTCAATGGTTTTAACTGCTTTACTGAGTTGTTATTTCAGTCGCTTTTATAAAATACATTTTGTGATATTTAACAACAAGGAAGAAAGGTCATATTGTAATATTTTCTACAGTAACATATTAAATTATAGAAACATTGACGATTATAAATGATGCTGCATCAGCAGCAATAATTTTCCTATCATTAATAGCGTCAAGCAAAATTAAAAAAAAAAAATAATGGAGTGCAACATTTTGTTTGGTGATTGTGTAAAGCTCAGTGCTAGATACGATTTCCACACATCTGATTGAACACACTACTTCTGTTCTTGAAATGAATGTCTACAAACTTCATCATGCACATAAAGATGTCTAGAATACAGACATCATGATTATGTCGGAACCACACCTACTCTATGATGTGCATACTTCCCTAATCGTTGAATAAAAAAGCTTCAATGTGATTGGCTTGAAGACGGTGTTCACTACGTTGAACGTTATGAGTCTGTTACTACGTGAGCAAGGGGACGTCACCAGAGCACGTTACCTGCAAGCTCGTCTTGATGAAGAGTTACGGCCCATAGCATACATATGGTAGTAGCGATGCGAGACTAGCGAACACACCTGTACAAGGTGGACTACAATGTCGTACACCTGGTTATTGTCGATTGTATTGCGACGCACGTAGGGTCGACAGTAGTGTCAAGCTCTGTCAATCATCCAGTCTCACTCTCTCACACACACAAGCAGCCAGACATGCACGCGTTCTTTCACACAAACAAAAATACAATGACTTGCCAGGACGGCTCTTACTTTTTATTTCGTTAACATAAGACAATGGGAACAAACAATTTAAATATCATTAATTCTCATTGGTCACATCCTTTGTTGTCGCTGGGCATGAAGAACCTCTGCTTAAAGGAAAGCTAACCCTGTTGTCATCCTTGGAGAAGCTGAACTTCCGCTCAACGAAAACATAGCAGTTGGTGCGCCCTTGCAAGTGTTCCCCTTAACACAAAATGTTGTGCCTTGTGGCTGGGGATGGTTGAGATTCCAACAAAACAGAAATCAATGCAAAGCTATTTGGCAAACGTGTAATCAAGTATTATCCAATCAATAATATACAATCAGCCACTTACGTCATACAAACAGAACAATAATCCATATATGCAGCTCACAAAAAAGACTGAAAGATCCGCGGATCGGAATACAAAAACTGACGTACACTCATCCCAACAGGTGGTCAAACTGATCATGACGTAGGTCATGCAGTTCTAACAGATATTTTTTAGGATTCAACACAACAAACTTTTTTCTACGCTACTGCAAAACGAAACACAAAAAAGCAGCAAAAAATCACTCCTGACGACAGTTACAGCTTTCACAAGGTTACTGCATTCAAAGGATGAAAAACAAGACCCACAAGTGATAGGCGCAATAACACCACCACTAATAATAAAAAATAGGGAAAAAATGATATAAAAGGGTAAATCATATGTTATGGGTGTTGTGACCTCTAATGCCACCATTAAACCAGACTGTACACCTACTGTACAGATGGACTGAATATTGCAAAGATAGTACAGTAGGTCTACAGTCATCCCATGAATTGTAACGAGTCCACAGGCACATTTGAGGTTTTGTACAACCAGCAATGATGAGTTCAAAAAAAAAAAAAAAGTAAAGGTTGCAACGAGCAAAACACGTCCCTCTTTCTGCTCCAAAAATCATTTTTTTTCTGCACTGTTTCCTTTTTTTGTCAAAAGTTCTATTTTAATAACTGTAAGAAAAGATCAATTTGTGAACATTTGCATTGTCAGACAATAATTATAAACAGTACTGGCACCGGGTTTCATTTCTAGTCACGCGGTAAACTAAAATCTTGCTGAGTGTGAAATGAGGGCGTACAGTCTCTTGATGAGACATTGCATCCATTCCATGGTATCTCATTGTATCACTAGTCACTAGTACTGCTGTATCACTAGTACCGTTGTATCACTAGTACTGCTGTATCACTAGTACGACTGTATCACAAAACATCTCATGTAAACATAGCAGATGAACATTGTGACTGAAGGATATTTCTTGTGGAAATAGGGAGGTGAGCTGCTCGTCACAATATCTTTTCCATATTTGAAATCAGGATGGTGACGTGTACAAAACCTCAAATGTGCCTCAACATCATTACATCACCTCACCCTATTGTACAACCCTCAGCTGAGACAGACGCTAACATGCTTCAAAGCAATCAGACTACACACATTTGGAAAATTCATCTCAACCTTCTTTTCGTGAATCTTCCATGATATCAGGTCCATCAAACCTTTAACGTCCACAGAACAGTTAACTCAACGTTGGGGCTGACAGGCATCCAGTATTATGGTAATGTTAGATATGTAGTTATATGTATTAATGTTTCGACATTGCAGCAATAATTATGGCCTCATGATAGTTGACTGTCTTGTAACACAGTTCGCACGTAGGATTTCATGATCATCCACTTTTGCTGGCTTGCTATGTATAATATGATAAATAATTGTGCAACCTTTCTCGATTTATTTGTGTATCTATAGGTTTCGGCTTCACGACCTATGATGGTCTCAGAACTATACAGTCCATCCTAGTGATGGACAGTCCCTCTCATCATAATTCAACATGTTCATAATGATATCACAGAACCCTGCCAACTCATGCTGCGTGTTGATAAAGGATTTCAGAAAAAGATAATCGGGAGAAAACGTTTTCCCAAGCCGTTTTATGGACAACATTTAAACACCATTCATCTGCATTCTTTACATGCTCTTCAATGAATACAAAAATGCAGCTCAAACGTGTCCTAAGACAATGTTTATACTGCATAAATACCAAATGTAATCTGTAGACTATAATCCTATTTTACTGAGGACTTTCTTCACCCGAGGAACAAGGTCAACCTGAAACCTCGTGATGGACCTGTCGGTGATGTGGGAGGGTCTGCACTCTGGCCAACCGTGTGGGCAGTGTCGGTAATGGTGGACGACGGCTTCTTCTGGAGCAATACGCTTCCTGCAGAGAAATAGCAAAATAAATAAATAAAAATTAAAATTAAAAATAAATAAAATGAAAATTTGTCCTGTCTGCTCATAGTCAAACAAACCGAATCGTTAGCAAGGACAAGTGAAGCTTTCTTTTCTATCACGTCACAACATTACCAGCGAAAGGTAGGGCTTGGTTTGTCAACTGAAAAAAGTGTTGTTTGGCCCGACCGTCAGATTCCACAGTAAAATCTTAGTAAAAATAATGCCCTCGAATCTGTCTAAATCTGGTCTGACTGACTAAATAGGCAAAACTAATGCTTCTTACCTTCTTCAGGGGGGAGAAAGAGGGTCGTTAAGTTTGTGTTGTATATTGTCAGAAGCGAAGTAGACCACATGTTCAACTATGGCCAGTTGAATTTTGTTGATTGTTGTAATCTTTTGTCTTTTGGTTTGATATGTTTTAACCCTAATATTGTGTTTGTGGACGTTTCGTAAATCATCCCCATCACCATCATCATCATCATTAATAAATGGCTGCTTGTGTTACGGTAGGGACAAAATAATGTAAGGTTAAAGGTTCACGTTTACTACATACGTTACAAATCCAGGGAAGGGATTGATGAAGTGTGTGGAGCCCTGGTCAGCTCTGGCCGGCATGTACGTGTACTTCTGACACTCCCAGCGCGCAGGCGTGCTCTTCAGGTAACGGAGCACGTGCAGGGGAGCGTCCTTGTCCTCAGGCCCGAACTCCTCCACGAAGAATTGCACGTGGAAATACACGGCCGCCAGTCTGGGATTAGGACCAAACGTTTCCTGATCAAGAAATAAAGACTATTTATTAAATAATAATCTTGTTCAAGGTATGATGTTAATATTTGTACCTGGTTAACAAATGAAGTTTCAGTTCCTGCTCACCGGGACTCCGTTGAAATACTAACACCAGTGCGAACAGGACTATATGTCTACACATGTAGCCCGGCCTGTTCCTTCGACTACAGAATTTTGCAGGTCACATTGCGAGCTTCGTGAATTGATACATATATAACACAGTACACACTTTCCACATTGAACTCGATGCCAATGACAAACATACAAAAAAAATAAAAAAAATAATGACAATGGTATATAGAAAATAACGACGGGCATACAGAGAAACAATGACAGGCAAGCAGGAAGGGATGCTGCCATATATTCACCAAAAAATACCTGAAAATATGGCTTCAGTGAAGTCTTTTTCCTCGGTAAGATAATTTCATCCATGTCGATGCCCATGACATAATCATAGCCGGCCAGTCGCAGACGACATTCAAGAACAGAAAAGTCTTCATCCTGAGCCAGTTGGTAAAGTACTCTAGTTTCATCAGTAAAGCCTCGACCCCATGGACGACCTGTAAGAAATTACCACAATTATCCTCATTTTCGTCAACAGAGTCAACATAAAAGGAGATGACTGAGTAAAATTGAAGTTGATGGAGATTTCGAAGCTACCTTGTTTCAAATAAATATTTGCAGCTGCACTCAATAACATTGCAATATTTTTTTTTAATATTTATTTAAAAGATTTTTCTTGGTCTTTTGTAGACACATTGTTAAAGAAAGTAACGACCCATTTCACTTAATATACTCCAATGCCTCAAAAGATAAGCATCAAATAATTGTTACACTGTCATCAACAAAATAAAAAAAAAGTTGCGCTCACAAAATCTTTTAAGCAAAAGACTGATAGATACTTCACAAACTGCAAAAACACAATCTTTTGTACTTATATGGTAATAAACCGAAATAGACTCAAAAATCGGACAACAGTAGAAAAAAAAACCAAAAAAAAAAAAAACAGACCTGGAAGCTTAAAGGGGAACATAGCCAGCAAGCCTGTTTCTTGATAGTATCGAAACACTTTCGTCACATTAACGGAATTGTCAAAGTCAAGTATTTGGATTTTATCCACTCCAAGTAGCTTTTGCATCTCGAACCATTCCATCAACTTCAGAGGATCCAGTAAGCCGCCAAAGGCCACTTTACCACAGATGGCCAGTCCGCCTTTAACCACTGCCGGTATGTACACAGGTAAGTAGTAGACATCCTCCACGGGGCAAGCGGAATCAGGGGTCATGGTGACACGAATTCCAGTCAAGTCTTGAGGAGAAAGGGGCACGTGACACTGGTAGACCACACCGAGCACCTCCTGCTTGTTCTCGACTTTGAGGGTGTGCACAACGAGCGCTGGCGCCGAGGTGTCGTTGCCATGGTGACGGAAGCAGCACCTCAGCTGTGCCACCCGTTGCTCCTGGAAGGCCGTGATGCGGATGTGGCTGCCTGTGGGTGGCGTGTGCTGGAGGGCCAGGGTGGCGGAGTACACGTAGACTCGCTGGACGGGCACCGGGTCGTGAGGGTCCGCAGTTGTCCAGTCGGGGAAAAACTCCACCTGCGTATAACACCCCGTCATGTGAATCTCTGAGAGATTTATTCATAGCAGTTCAGTGGGTTTACAGAGTTAATACAAACATTACAAGACTGCACGCAAGAGACTAGACTTTAGGTAAGAAAGTATTCAGGTTATAATGTTTACAGGTGATAATGCCTGTAGTGTCACGTGACTAACACTGATCTCATAGTCTTCAGCGCCAATGTTCAGATAATGAAGAAAAGTCAGACAATCTCGTTTGTTACATCAAGTGAATAGCTTTTGGGTCATTAAGTCTTTAGCTTACAAAGTCTACATCCGGTTAAGTAAATAGTGATAATGATTCTTTTCCACACCAGCGTGATGCTGTGTGCCAGCGGCGGTCTCCGTGAACTCGTTACCGTCGTCTGGACAACACACACACATATATATATATGACATGGTGACAACAGTTATTTGTTTACTTTACGTGAAGGACTAAGAAATTATATTAGAAGCTGCGGAACTGGTGGCAGATTTTTTTTTTAACAGGCAATGAAATAAGTCCTGTAGCGAGGTTGGTGGTAATATTTGTTACAGAGGGGACAACTTTTACAACAAGAAACAGAACATATGAATAAAATATCAGAAGCATGAAATAAAGAGGGTGAGCTAGGCAATGAAATAGGACGAATAATAAAACTTGGAATTTGCTGACACATACCTAAAAATAATAATAACAAAGATAATAAAGCGCAGTCCCCGTGTCAAAAGCGGGCTTTACACAGATGAACACACACTATTCAGTGGACTTGAAATGCTTTTCACTAATTCATCCACCATCATTTAAATCATAAACTCTCTCTCTCTTTCTCTCTCTCTCACTCACACACAGACACACTCACACACAGACACAAGCATACTTTCGCACACGAACTCACACAGACACACGTTCAGTGGACCATCTTCAGGTAATGAAGAAAAGTCAGACAATATCGTGTGTAACTTCAAGTGACTGTCTTTGAGGTAAGCAAGTATTTAATTAAGACAGTCTACAACCATTTAAATCACTAATGTTTATGCACCACTTCCATACCAACGTGTCGTTGTGTGTCAACGGCGTTTGGGATGGATTCGTCACCTCCGCCTGCATCACGGAGAAAAAAGAAGAAAATATACGACATGTTGACATGATTTGTTTTCTTGTATGACCAACATGAAGGACGAAGACTTGAAATTAATTTTGTTTTCACAAATAATGAAATAAGCACCTGTAGCAGGGCTAGTGGTGATATTTGTTAGGAGGAGAGATCGCTAAGATCTCTAAGATCGCTAAGCGAGACAGTCAACACATCTCGCCTTTTACCTTTGACACGCGACTGGGTCGTGACAGTGAACCACTCACCTTCTGAAATGTCTTCAAGTTAAGGGCCATTGATGGCGCAGCTGGCGAGGCGGACCACACGATGAATGTTGTGACCGCTGCAGCAAGACATAAAATAAGCCATTGCCGTTTGTTGGGCCAGGCATGGACGACCTGTCTGATGATCATCACTGGACGCCAGGGACGGGGACAACCTTGGTCGCCGCTACCAGCCTCCCTGTAGTCGGCTTTGTCCACCTCAGTACAAGAATCTGCAAACGAAGAGAATGCAAGTGAAACAGCTGGCAGCTGGTATTTGTAATCTTACCTGGAATAAAGCATAATATTATATCTGATCAAACATTAAAATAAAGAAAAGGTAGGGAAGCTATGATGTTTTCATCGTAAAGGTTTCAGCAAGTTGTTTTTGTTATTGTTTTTAAACTTTCTCGCCACCAATTTCCTTATGAATCAACAAGCTTTTAGTTCTGAACGAGCACCGAAACAGGTTTTTGTTTTTATTTAGGAGGACAACAGGTCCAACAGACATTCCTATTAATAGACATATTTGCATACTCGCAAACACAATATCCACCCGAAAATCACTCGTCGTTTTATTCCTAGAAAGTAAAGCACTCGGTGTCAACTACACACACGTGTATGTGTGCGCTCGTCCTAACCATTCTGTTCACCTGACAAGAATTTTTTTTTCTTATTGGCCTTGTGGCGCATTGGACCATTTTATGTAACATTATAACGCGCTACACAATCCCTCCCTTCACCTTCTACCACCACCACCACCCCCCTCTCAGAAACAAGACCAAATAGCAAAGAAATAAAACTAACATAAAGAGACATTAGTATTAATATATGTATACATCAAGGAAGCATATGTCCCATGTCATCCATTATTTTTGTTTTCTTCCCGCGCTCCTCTGGCCTGTAAGGTGTACACGCACGGAGGAAAGGAAGCGCGTGGCGTCAGGCGACCTCTGACCTCTAACCCCATCTGTCTCACGACCCCGAGGGTCTCACCCCGTTTAACACTAGGCACTTGACGTCACGTGTCGTCTGCTCGCATGGTCTTCGGAGGTCTCTTGAGTTTGGGACCTCGGGTATCCCCGCCCCTCCCCTCCTTATCCCCTTCCCCGTACGTACCCTTTGTCACAGTCGGTGGACAGATTTGAGAGAATAAAGTCCTGTTCATTCATTATCTCTCTCTCTATACATATATGGGATTTGGTAAGCACATCACGGTGAAATGTACAGGCAACAGGCAAAACATCACTCTGCACGTTTCTGTTTCTCCAACTAACTTTTCTCCCGCCTTTTATAGTGACTGTTGCTGCGATTTATACCACAACAGTGATTTTTTTCCCCTGTTCTCTTTACGTGAACGTGTCTCGGTAAAAACAACAATAGTTAACAGACTGACCCCTGCTTCCGGCGTAACCACCGTACTGGACATGCTCTAATCAATCGACAAAATGTCATCACATCGACATCTTTCCTCCCTGGTGAGCCTTGCTCTGTCCTTTGCTGTGGTTCCGAGGCAATAAAATCACGACTAACGCGCGACCACTGTGGATTAAGAGGGAGAAAAAAAGAGAGAGAAAAAAAATGATTGATGTAACCTCTATCAGTTCACGCGCCTTAGAAATTACTCGTTAAATAAGTGGTGTGCTTTGATAATATTTCGAACTTCGACTTTAGAAGTTGATTTTACCAGTCCATCAACTGCTACTCACCCGCAGCAATGTAGTTACAATGAGTATCCATCACTTTACCACGGACAGCTATCACTATCACTCCATCCTAAACTAAGGTGTGTCACCAAAGTAGTCCAGTGACCAGAGAAATTTATTTGTTGACCATCAGTGCGGCGGTGCTATAATATTATTCAGCGACTCTCCCTCAGAGGTTTGGTTGTTTGAGCCGTGATACAGACCCGGAGGGAGAGGGAAGCAGAGTAAAAAAACAGACACAAAATTAGATAACCTGTATGTTGTCACGTGATGTGGACACACGTCTGCTGAACCTGTTGTAAATAGTGATGTTTACAGCACTGCACCACCTGCTGTTGTCACTCCTAGCAGTGACTTGTCCTCAGCCTCGCACCTGTTGCCCATACAGTGAGGACTGGCTGTCCTGAGTTCAGATCTTGTCGCAGGCACGCAGTTTTTTCTGAGCATGTGGCATCTGTTTACAGGGCTGACTGTCATGCCGTGGTATGGCCTTGAGGTGCGGACACACGAGAAATGCAAAACTTTCCCCCTACAACCCTGTTTTTCTTGTTTGTCGTGTGACCTACACTGCAAACTTTTAAAAACAACATGTAGAATGTATTGTTACTCACACAAGCAATCCTTTACTATCACCAGTGAATTATGTCTGTGCACTTGCACTTTGTCGAAAATGAACTGAGGCACTGTAGCCATTGCAGTGCTGACAGCTGTATCAGCTACAACACATGCACCAGTTAAAACAGAATGAGATTAAAAAAGCTAAATTTTACCAGGTTATTTTTTCAAACTAAACAAAGTAAACGTTTGTTGTTGTTCTGTTGTTCAAGATGCTATCAAAAATACTTCAAATGATGTGTTGTTTTATACAGTATATATTATACAGTACCAGGAGCAAAGCAACACGACAGACACAACACAACAGCTGTTCGCGCACAACAGACAGCTACATACCCGGATGTAAACATTATTTTACGGACAGGATGAAGTCAGCTCTACATACACGATGATGACCCACTGTCTTCTCAATGTTTGATCAATTTTGGAAAGTAGGAATCGTTTCCTTCGCATTCAGCAATGAGACTACTGCTAGAGCTTCGAGATTCCGTATTTTCTGTGAAACTTATATAATTATATATATAATTACAAACGATGTTCTCAGCCATAACCCCGCCTGTGATGTCACACGCGGTTTTGTGCCAATGGAGATTTCAGCCGATTATTGTTATTATCAGCTTTTATTTTCCTAGATTTTTTTTTTTTTTTGCTCCTTGTGATTACGTGTTCGAGGAATGAATAAGTGAAATGAAGGGAACTTTGTTGACCCAGATACTTGTCACCAAGTCGGCCGCGAGGTGTGTAATCGCATCTGTGGTGTCTCGCATTTGTGCTTCTCGTGTTTTCACTCCAGTTAAAGTTTTGTTTGTATTGCCAACAGGTGTAGGGCCATGTTTGCTGACGATCAACATCCACGCTAGGAGAAGGGGGATGAGCAGGGGCGACCTCCCAAAGCCCCGTGACCGAAGGGGACCCACGCATACCGCCTGGTGGGACGGTACCTCGGGAGAGGAAATAATTCGTAGTTCTCACAAATCCTAACAAATTTCAAGAATTCAAATTGCCTTCCCTTTCAGCGGAGTAAAAGTAACTTTTCTGTCACATAAGCTGTCAAAGTTGGCGAGACATGACCTGTGGTGGCGACATTATTTTTCGAAAGCCGTTGCACTACTTACTGCGAGAGATTCTTCTGATAACAATTCAAATGTTCCTAGCTCTTCTTCCCTAGTCAGCTGACTTTAAGTCACGGTTTAATCGTTTACAAACTGTAGTTATTATGTTTGTTCGGTGCCGTATCAAAGAATGACCGACTTAAGTAGGGGTATTTAACCCCATTGTAGGTAATGCTACAGTGAGTCACCTCCCTTCGTTTAACAGGTTAACCATGGAGGTAGGTATTAGTTCGTGGGTTAACCGCTCTGTTTGTGTCTGTCATATTGGAGATATCAGTATTGGATTTTATGTTTGTCTTTAGTACCAGTGTTTTGCTCCTGTCTTTCTTTTTCAGTTGCATCGTATTTAATTCTCTTTACTAAGCAAGAGTGGGGAATAATTGAATCTGTTGGCCGGATTTCTACTCTGGTGCACTTCATTTGCTTTGGAAAGGATTTATTTGAGATGCGGTGACTAAATTCGGGCGATGATCACATAAGTCAATATTTCCTAATATCATGAACCCTTGTTGGCAATATATCTCTACTGTGAACATTTTTAGTGATCCCCCTTTACGACAAGAACGCTGCTAGTCTTCTAATTTTTCTTCGTTTTACATGACTATGACTATTTGCTAAAACATTTCCCTCTTGGCCAGGAGGTTGCACTGTACAAATCAACTTTATATCTTTCGATGGACGTTAAGCAGCGGGCACACAAAGTTTTTTTTCGGAAACAGCACTGAGTTTTTATTATTATTATTTTTTTTTTATTTTTTTTTTTGACTGAGCAACATCTGCAAACTTTCCCCGGTTTTCAGTTTTCAGCATTGCTTCCATGGCCGCTCGGCAGCTGGATTGAACATTAAACCATTCACTTGAGTAAACTGTTTATAAATTGGTTATTTAGTATGGGTCCCGCCAAAATTTTTTCTCTCAAAATATTTTGTTATAAGAAAGAAGCTTTGTATCCGTTCGGCAGCCAGTATCGGGGACTTGCTTTGGCGACTTGAAGAGAGCGACCAGAGCGTCCATTTAAAACTTTGTCGTGTATTTTTTTTTAAATGGATGAATTGTTTATCTCAATTACAATATGTTGATATAAATGTTTCCGTGTCCAATGAAATATCTGCTTTCCTGATATCACAAACATGTAAAACAAACACAAAATGAAGAGGAAAACCATACACTCCTCTGTATATTATTAACGCTAAGTAAGCTGAGCGCACTTGGTGGTGAAAGTGAAAGTTCGCGGGATAGAATTCCAAAGCAGGCGGTTCGAATTTCCCCAGTTTTTTTATATATTTTTAAACAGCTTTAAACAACTTAACTCAGCCAATAACGCTTTTTCATAATAATTCGTGAAAACATGAAAAGTGAAAACATAAAAAACATGAACAGATCAGATGAACTCTGTCATCAGCCACTGTCGTGAACAAAGTTTTCGAAAAAGTGGACTTGAAAGTTTCCTGTGTGACCAGCAATCCCCCAAACTGGTTTGTGAAATGAAACAGTTGGCAAGCGGGCAAACCACTTGAGAATAGTAAACTGAGTTGAGATACGAGATACGAGCGATGGGTGGGGAAGGTCGACTAGAGAACTGCCTCGGGCCCGATGATTATCATGATTATTTAGTTTAAAATTATCATTTCATTGCTCCGATCTGTTCTGCGTATCGGTATTTTATGATCGTAAAGCAACTTTCAAAACCCCGCTGGCTTTATTGTCAAAGTAATAAATTTATCTTTTTTCATTAAATACTTAAAATATATAAGCAAACAAAAACGACTGATCAGCATGAGCGGAGGGAAGGTGGACTGAGCCAGCCAGCAAGCCTACGTTGTCCAACGACAGGTGACAACCACCTGGACTCGAGTTTTACTTGGGAACCTTGGCATGCATGTCAAACATATCAAAATCGTGCGGGGGATTGAGTTTGGCCAGGATAATTATGTACTAATACGATCAGGCTGCTCAAAATATTCGCATTATTATGCATTCAGCACATCGATGTTCTACACTTGATCCTCCGACAGCTAACATTGGGTGAGCCTCGGTCGCCAGACACACACCTGTGCTCTAGTGTGCATCTGATGCTCGGGTGGCAGTTACCTGACTTGTGCGGGTGCAAGCCTGCCCTTGCAGTCTGTTCGCTAAACTGACATAAAGAGTTTAGGGTCCTGTACGATGCTGGTTTCAGACCTATGGTCACCTCTTTTCAAAATGAAACTGGAAACCTACTTAATAAGATTAGTAAAAAAGTACTAAATAAGCAGAAAGTAAAAGACTAATGTGTCCTATTAAAAAATGACTTGTAACAATCATTTCATAGTTTTCAAGTTGCGCATAAATAATTTCCCATTTAATAAGGCTTATTAATTAGGTCAGGTCAGGTCAGGTCAGTCCTATGCCCGGTCCGGGCGTAGGGGGGACCGTCCGGCAGCAGCAACAGACAGAATTTTCCACCCGGTCCTGTCTTGAGCAGATGAGAGCAGGTCTGGCATCTCGCGTTCGGTCCATTCTTTGATGTTGGTGACCCAGCTTTTCCTCGGACGACCACGACGACGGCTCCCTTCGAGGGTTCCTTGTAGGATCGTCTTGGACAGGGTGTTGTGGCGGGTGACGTGACCGAACCAGGCGAGCTTGCGCCGCTTCACTGTTGCCAGAAGGGGCTCATGTGGGCCCACGAGGGAGGTTACGGTGCTCCGTACGTATGCGTTGGTCTTGTGTTCGCGGTACGAGATGCGGAGCAGCTTTCTCAGGCACTTGTTCTCAA
>SRHC01002358.1:161375-172436 GCA_004794325.1 Pomacea maculata | reverse complement strand
TGTCGTTACACTTTGACTTAATAATATAATAATATTTGATAATTATAAAATAAATCGGAAGAAACAGAAGGAAAATTTAAGAATGAAAACGACCCGAAACAAAAGCAACATAAAGGAATCGAATTAAGAAAAAGGTAAAAATGTTTAAAAAAAGAAATTGGCTATGATGATGATGATTGATGATTGATGATGATGATGTGCAAAAGGAGCTCCTCCAAATGATGAGGCCAAGTTCTTGATGGACTTGTTGAAAAAAGAGTCCGTTGACAGCGCAGTGATATTACCGCCAACAATCAAGACCATACTGGCACGCGCTGACCTCCTGCAGTGTGACGTCACGTGGCGCTTGCCCTTGATCATCACTGGAGCCAACGCAGTCAGGACAGATGTTGCCCGTGCCATAGGAACTTTGACCTCTGAGCTCAGGGTGGTCTACGGATGCACTGAAGTAGGTTTTGTCTCATACAAAACCTACGACGATCCCGGCAAGGTACACAGAGTGATTACTGTACGAAAAAAAATTTTTATTAAGCCTGGAAACTAAAATGCACGCGTCCACAATACACACATACATACACATAATATCATACATTAATTGTTGTGCGTACTTTTCTTTATACCTGTGTATGAGCTAGCTAGTGTCGTTGTCAGGATTTATCATTATACTTCAGTCTGTATTTTGTTATCTGCCTTTATTTCTTTATTAATTAATGGGGTATTATTAGAAAAATATATACTGTTACGTGTATTCGAACCTCGTTACCTAGGTCGTGAATTTTAACTGCGGGAAGACTGTAGACGGAATGGCAGTGAAAATTGTCGACGACAATCTGAGAGAAGTTCCCCCCAACACCAAAGGGGAGGTAATGATCAAGCACAACGGCTTTTTCACCGGGTACCTCAAGCAGCCAGATCTCACAGCAGACGCCACACCAGAAGACGGATGGTTAACCCCGAGACATTGCTTACATCAACAACGATGGTGACCTCTTTGTTGAGGGGAGACAATCGGAGGTCATTGCCATAAGCAGCTTTAGGTTTTACCCACAGGTAATTTTTTTGAGGGGATTAGAACGAAAGACGAATGAATTGTAAATTATTTTTATAAAAATGACTAGCTTCAAAGAATAATTTTAATCTTTCGTAGCTTTTTCAAAGTAATTACCTTTTTTAAAATCGTAATAGAATTCACTCAACCATTCATAAAATTGATTGTTGTTGTGGCTGATATTCCCAGCTACTGGAGTCCCACCTCATGGAGTGTCCAGGAGTGCATGACGTGGCTGAGGTGGCTATCCCCAACAAGGACTTCGAGAACCTTCCATGTGTGTGCGTCGTGAAGGATCCCAGACCGGAAGCCCCGCGCGTGGTGCCTGACGACCTCCTTCGCGCATGCGCAGAGTATTTCCAGGACAGTTTTGTCCAGTTGAGCAAGCAGGCAGAACTAAGCGTTCCTAAGGTGTGTCTGGTGTTTGACAAGTTTCCTCTCAATCCCAATGGAAAAGTACAACGAAGAGCTCTACGAGCTCTGGCTGTGGAGAGACTCGGGCTGCTGACTGACAAGTGATCAACTTTTCTATCATCACCTATCTCTCTCGTGTCTTCTGAAGATAATTAGACACTCAGATTCAAAAGACTTAAGCAAACTCAAAACAATTAACCACCTTTTATCCTCTTGATTCTAAATTAATTAACAACACTGTTAACAAGAAGAATAATCATTCGAAAACTTTAATAGCCCTTACCCCAATCAAAGTGGGGTTCAACGAGATGTATTACTATCTTCTGAAATTCACACAATACCTACTAAATACCAACGCAAACGCTTAGTATTTGTGTTGTATACCTATGAAATAAATTACTATGTCGAGCATATGTTGGAAATGTGCGAAGTTCATTAAATAATAGTGTAGTTTGGGTGAAAGCGATTTTTTAATATTTAAGCTACAACTATAAGGCAAGGGCAAACTACTACAGCTACATTTTCTATGGTTAGCTGCTTCTTTCTCCATAAGGTAGGGTATGAGGAGAGATTGATGAAAGTTTTTTTGGTACGTGGCCAGGGATGTGTTTTTTATTTTGAATATATTATTTTATGGAAATGTGGTAGCATTTTATGTTGTGTGTATAGATTGTATAATTGAAAAAACTTGAATAAACTCCTCATTAATAATAATATTATTGGCAAAACTCAGAAAATAAAAAGGAGTAGATTAAGAAGAAGAATCCTCAGTCAAAAACTTATATCTCGTTATTTACAACTTAAATGAGGCTCACATTGCTTTACAAGACCTGGTAGTACATGTTCTTAATGTCTTCTGAAAATCATGCACTGCCATAAACAAAACAAAATAAACTAAAAGAAAAAACTACGCAAACTCTTAAAATTTACCTACTATATATTACTAATATTAAGACTAAATTTAATTTTAAATTTAATACTGATAATATTAACAATGAATAAATAATAATAATGAAGAAGAACAACAACAGATAAAAAGACAAAAATGATCAAATAAAGAGGAACATAAAGTAACAAATAAAAGAGTCTGATAAAGACGAAAAAAGGTATTTAAAAAATAATCATAACCTATATAACGCTTGTCGCCAACCAAAGTCAGGTACACAACGCTTTACCAACATAGACTACAGTCGATGTACTACCACTCCCTCTACTACATACACACAAACATACACAACACCCCGAAGTTGAAGGAAAGCAATGTCATTGTCAACCCCAGACATGACCGCTAAATGCTCTGTCAACATATAAAAAAAATCTGGAAATTCAAAGGCTTGTTGAAAATGTTTGATGTTGGAATAACCTGTGTAGCTCCTTGAACTTCTCGCCGGGCTGACCTGTACACTGTACATCTCACGTGCTCGCCGTCACCTTGGAGATTTGAGCTGTTCATTGTAGGCATCATAGAGATGATCACTGAGGAGTCCATCTAAGTAAAAGACAAAATAAATGCAAGCAAAGTAGTTGTGTCTGTCAAGAGCTGATAAGTTGCATGTCAGCCATGAATAAGCCAACTGTAACATAACATAAGTAAAGTCCTCAAAACGGTGTCAAGCACGTGACGACATACACAAAGAATGAAGATAGCTTAGTTTGTTAAGAATGCTCGTCAATAGTACATAATATTATTGGTAAGAAGTATCAAGATGACACCACACAATAAGGAGAAATGATGATCACACATCACTAAATACACTAGGCTAAAGGGAAGTAAGCAGCTTATGACGTCGCTTTCCTGCCTTATCTCCCCTGTCCCTCACTTCCATCAGGAAAGGCGTGAGCGTATGAATTTATTGTTTACTACTTATATTAGCTTACTTGCGTGCGCGCACGTCTATGTTTATTGAGGATGAAAAGCTCATTTAAGAGGCCGGTCATAATGTAACTTCTACCGATATTTTTTTTAAAAATTATATCTATTAACCTACAATGTTGACAATTATCGATGGTTCTCTTTCTTAAAGAGCATTTTAAAAACATTTAAGTGGTGTAAATTTTAAGAAATTTAGGTTTTGTTTACTGGTAGTAAAATGAAATGAAAGATTGTAACTGTATGCGACAGAGAATTCACTAATCGGGTGATAGCTCAACCGTTAGAATAAAGCAAAAATATTTTTTACAAAATATAAACAAACATGAAGTACCAAACAAACATATTTTATTAGAATATGAATTAGAATTTTAGTATTTACTGTTTTCTTCTTATTTTCAGTTGTTTGACTAGAAATCCATGTAGAATTCAGTAACAGGTAATCGACTTTCACATGATGCTTGATCACAGAATTCTGCCTACTTTCAAACATAACGAAATATCTGATCGGTTGACTATTGCATAACCTTTAAAGGGAAGTAATCTATAGTGGAAGAACTAAAGTTCCAGTACTAGCCTCCTTTATATATTCATTCATACACGCAAAGAGCGATATGTTCTAAAAATGGAGAAAGCAGATGAAAGATGAAAGCTTAAGTGACCCGAATTATTTCTTTGTTAAACTTAACTTTATTTAACTAAGTTTAACTTTGTTAAACAGTTCCCCACATTTAACTGGTCTTCAGTGTGCACTTTTATTTCAACTCCTTTGCAAGTATTAAGTTTCAGCTGAGTGAAGGGTGTGTAAGCCAGACAAATGTTACATAATATCTGTGAAGTACACTAAGGTTTTCATGCTTGATTACAAGGATGACAAAGTGTAAAGAGACATTGAATGCAGCATCATGACTGTAACTTACTGACAGGAGTGTGAGGTCAATTGAGATGTTCAAAGATGAAAGTGCATTTTACAAACAAGCTCATGCCAGACTGTGATTATCTGATATGCAAAAATATATTCTCGACTGATGGCTGCTCACCGGGGCTTGCATGTACGGGTTAGATAAAACTAAGGCTTTCTTACTCTCTTTATTCCTGTTTTTTTCGTCCTACATTTTATTTTACTCTCTCATTTCTCCATCTCTCGCTTGCTCGATATTTATTCTTTCTCTACATCTTTCTCCGTCTCTCTTTCTTCCTTCTATCAATTTCCTTTCTTTTATTTCTTCTTTCATTTCGTCGTCCAATTTTTGTTTGTTTGTTTACTCAATTTCTTTTTCTCTCCGGTGCTCTCTATGTATATAGACATGTACGCTTTCCATTGTATATGCAGATGTTTGCAGACTGCTAAGAAGGAAAAGCAAAAGCAAAACACCCTTCCACACACACATACTGTCAATGCTCGAATGTTTCTACCAACACACTCTCACCTGACAATTGCGCGATCTTAATTTGCACACACTGAAAGCAAATCAACAAATAATTTCAATATGATATTAAACTGACCTAAAATACATAGGTCTTTAATTTAGCGATGATGGTTTACGAAAAGCAGTGAGCAAGAAATAAAAATATTTCAAGAACAGAATTTCATCTCGCTCAATTAAATTCAAGTTCACATGAGGTCAGAGGTTAGGAGGTCAGTGTTGACCATTGCCGGCAACAGGAGACCGCTCCTCGCGTACTCTCTTATCATCGATGGTCAGAGAGACGAGAGAACATCACAGACATGCCCCACGTCTCTCTCACACACACACATCCACGTGGTCCTTCATTCTACTTTTTCACTACTCATTCTACCCAACAAGTTCTTGGTCCTGTAGATGGTCGTCCTCCGCTTCTGCCTCCCCCTCATCATTCTTATCATCAACCTGTAATATAAGACAGTCGTGTGCCTAATGAAAGTGTCCTCGTGACCTGGTGTGGACCTACAGTGACCTATAGTGAAGTCGTGGGCTGAATGCGGCCAGTAGATTATCCTCCTCCCTGAGGTCAGTGAGCAGTGCTCCACCTACACCAAGCCAACACTTGCGCAACAGAGACGGTAAAGTACACCATGACACCGACACACAACTTGTACACAACTGAATTTTAAAGACATATTTCAGAGGAGTAACGATGTCATAAAATTCTATGATCTCTCTGCCACGGTGGAAGGTTTTATACCTGGAGACATTAAAGTACAATAGTAAGAACGATAACTTCTGGTGAGAGTCATGGGTCAGAGGAGGGTCAGATTTGTTGTTTACCACAATGTCATGCATATAAAATCAAAATTTGTTAATGTCAAGAATGTCAAGACCAACAGGGGGTATATATATATATTGACTCCTTGAACAGTCGAAGAATCAGTTTTCTAGGGTAGAAGACGGTGTCGTTGTAAACAAGAAGTCCTCGTCTAACCATCAAACTGAAGACGTCTGTAGTCTGTGTGAAAGAGAAAATTGCAGTCTTCTTCATCTTTGACTAGAGAAGGTAAAGTTTGATCAACTTGATGACGAATTTCGATAACTTCAATTTGGCATCAAGCTATCAAACCCTTTATCAGTTCGTGTGACGAGTTATCATAGTTTTGTCCGTCTGTATGTTAAAGAGAATGTTCCTTAGGACATTTTAATGCTATTTATTTATATCTATAAACAAACAAAGGATAATCTCAATAACTTTTAAACCAAGCTACACACGAATTGTAAAGATGGTGGTAAGCCATACAAGTGACAGATTGATGAAGACAATATTAATATCAAAAGGACAAATTATAACGAGCTGAACTAACGAACAGTGGTAACGAAAACTTAATACACATTTAGAAAATATTAATAAAATAACATAAAGGTTTGTTGATTAGTTGAACTGTAAGTACCTTGAACTGATGAAATAACAATGACCTTGCACAATATATATATAAAACAAAGATAACTCATGTCAAAATACTACTGTGATATGTCGCAGGTTAAGAGTGTGAGTAAACAAAGAAGAAGACTATAAATATGTCTGACCTCTGTCCTGAAGACACCGTGACCTCTCGACTGCAGTACTGGAGTGTGACGTCACCAGAGACGTTAGCTTTTGTATACGTCACTCCTGAAAGCGAACGTTACGCGTACTCAAGACAAGAGCTCTTCTCTTTGTCACGCAGGTACGCGGTAACCAGGCAACAACATCGGGTGTGAAGTCAGCTTCATTATTCTTGACTACAGCTCCAGCGAAACAGAAGACAATAGTGCGGCGTCGGAAATTATTTCCGAAAATTGCTTAAAACTTTTATTTATTTAAATTGTTTTTAAAGTTTGATTCAAAATTAAATAACTAGAGCAAAATTAAAGAAATGAAAACTTTTGGCGATGATTAAAAGAGCTTAACAAAAAATTCGAGAGGTAAAGACATACAACCGGAAAGGATATAAACAATATCAGACAGGTTGAGATAATTGTAAAATCAGTTCAAACAAGAATCAGGTATGGTATTTTTCAAATACAATGCCGGCTTAGCACAGAGCTTTGATAAATTTTGTGTTCATATTTGCCCGCGGAACACTCAACCAATCCATTATTATATGATAATTTCTTAAAATACGAGCTCTTATTTCAATAATCATACGAGAATTACAGCTTTTTTATTTTTAAAGGGCAGCCAGTTGGCTACACCAGAGAGGCGTTGGCAAGAAAGATGTCCTTCTGTGTCTGGTGCCAACATCTCCTGAGCAGACCTTTATATCGCTAGGGGCAACAATCTTAGGGGCAACAACGATATGTTCCATGGTGAAGTATCAGGACGGCTCCGACATTGTACCGCAGATAAACTGTGGTGATGTCACTGTCATTGTCATGGACCAGGCAGACAAACAAGTCATTTCCACTCTGGAGACCTTCATCCCAAACTTGTCAGCTGGCCCTGTCACAAGCCAAGCGTTTCCGTCGGTCAAAACTGCCATCTTTTGCAACCGTCATCCAGAAGAGGAAGAGTTGTCGTTTCTGGAGTTGATATCCCAGGAATCAGAAGCCAGAGTTGTTGATGCCAGTCCTGATGATGTAGCGACAATTTTCGTGACGTCTGGCACATCAGGCCAATCAAAGCTTGTACCGAAAACACATCGGTGAGAAACGATTGTAGTACTTCATGTAGCAGATGAGATTATGTTTTGATAACAAAGCATCTGTTTATTATTGATATTATTGTGTATGTTATTGATAGTTTTTTGCGACTTTTTTTCAGCGAGGCAAACAAAGAGGAAAAAAACCCGAAAGCTGTATTCTCTGTGTGTGTGTCTTGCCTAAGTATGTATGTTTGTCAACAGGCAAATCTGGACAATGGCCATGCAGAGCTATGAGATATGCCCCACAGCAGACGGTGATGTTATATTCAATGGCAGCTCCCTTGGGTGGATTTCTGGGTACCCGATCCTCTACTTTGCGTTTGGACAAACACGGGTGGTTCCCTACGTGAAAAGTGAGAGGTTTTGCTTTTTATACTTTTTTTTTCCTAGAGTGTTTTTGTGTGTGTGTGTGAGTGCAAGTGCGTTCGTACATGCGTTTCTACTCTGTCTTTGCTGCTCGTCACATCACATGTCCTGGTATTGTTTGTGTCAGCTTACAAAAATGTTAGACTTTGTCGCAGTGGACACCTGTTTCGGGAAGACCATATTTAATATCAGTGATTTTCTTCAAAGATTAATTTTCCTTCTGCCGCTGCCTGGACAGCATCATCTTATCTTTTGCATTCACAATTTCTACATTTTTCTTATTGTTCGGCTTGTATTCCTTTCACGTCCAGTTTTATCAACGATTCTATGACTCTTTTCTGGAAGACTTTCGATTTTGCTTTCAAATTCTTTGAAGTACCTTTTAAAGAACTGCGATGTCTCAACAGTTATTATATTTCCGTTTTCAAAAGAATCGCCACCTGATGATGAAGACAAATTCCTGCTGGATGTGTTACGACAAGAGAAAGTCACACAACTGTTTACTTCACCTGCAAGCCTGAAGAAATTGCTGGCACGCAATGACCTGCTGAAGACTCCCTTTACCTGGACGGTTAGAACCGTTATTTTTGCAGGCAGCGTCTTCAGGAAGGAGTTTTCCCGTATTCTGGAAAATTTGAGCGTGGAAATACGAGTGCGGTATGGGTGTACGGAGATTGGCTTTGCCGCCTACAAGGTGTACATCGACAAGGTCCAGGTGAACACTCGTACATGCGTTATACTAACAAACACCAAATCATTTAAAACAACAACACAATCTATTTCTGATTATAACTGTTTGTCTAACAAAGTATTGGAAATGACTAATCCCTATGTCGGATGGTCTTTATATCTAATATGCATTGAATTCCGTAAACTTTGTCACAAAATAATGTCTCTAGATGGAAGACTTCAAATGCGGGAAGCCTGTGAAAGGTGTGGAGATCATGGTTGTGGATGACAATCTCAAGGAAGTTCCTCGGAATACCAAAGGGAATATTATGATCAAGAACAACGGTTTTTTCTCTGGGTACCTGAAGCAGCCAGGTCTGACAGCGGTCGCCCTACCGGAGGAGGGTTGGTTTAGGCCTGGTGACATTGGGTGGCTCAACGATGAAGGCGAAATCTTTATTGAGGGAAGACAATCGGAAGCTATTTCAATTGGGAGTTTTAAGATGTTTCCACAGGTGAGAATTCACCTTAAACTAAAACCTACTTTCCATAAAGACATATACAAATGTAGCCATTTACACATGTGCCTCTTCGTTGCTGTTATAGTTTGTTATGATGATGATGATTTAGAAAAAAACAAAATTTAAAAGAAATGATTGGCATTATTTTTCTGGTTTGATTAACTCCCAGCCGCTGGAGTCCCACCTCATGAAGTGTCCAGGAGTGCATGACGTGGCTGTGGTGGCTATCCCCGACAAGGACTTCGAGAATGTTCCGTGCATCTGCCTCGTGCGGTATCCCACACCCGAGGGCGACGAAGTTGTACCCGAAGAACTTATACGCAGATGTTCCGAGTATTTCCAGGAAAGTTTTGTCCATGAAAACATAGAACAAGAACTCGGCGTTCCTAAAGTGTGTCTGGTGTTTGACAAGTTTCCTGTGAATTCCAACGGCAAGTTGCAGCGAAGAGCTTTACGAGATATGGCTATAGAGAGACTTTTCATCAGGCAGACTGAAAACTGACTTTCTAGTTTTCCTTGGACAATGGTTCAAACCATAACAATCGCTTCTAAATAGAATTGCTTTGCACATTTCAATTTCTGATCTCAATATCTGTATGCAAAGACCCTATTGGTTTCTTTCAATTTTTATTTAGTTACGATTCATAAATTAAAACGTGGCATGTTCTCTGTTCCGTTTTTTTTTCTTTACGATATGTTTCAGTTATTAGAGATACAAAATGCTCAAGTTAACAGTAAAATGATCTTTGGAGTTTGAAGTCCTTTGTTATGCATTTTGATTAGATGCATGTAATTTATTTTGCAAGCCCAAGTAAGCAAACTTGCATGGGTTGCAATATCTCTCCCTCTCTCAGAATTTGAACAATGTCGTTACATGGAAGATTATTTTGCCCCTGTCCTCAACATTTATTTCTTTACTCATACCCATCCCGCTTACACATAGGGTAAGTTACTATCAGGAGGAAAAAATATCAGAACATGGTGACTCCCCTTTAGAGTCTAGCAAAGTACACTTTTCTTAATGAGACGGTAAAGCTTTGTGGAAGGTAATTCCAACATCCGGGTAATTTCCTCTTCTAGCTACCCAGATACACGTCTACAAATAAATAATCATGCACACAATGTTAAATACACTTAGTGAGGATTAACATGGATTTAAACTGTAAAGGCCTCGGCATGTGTGAGAGCTGGGATCGTATGTTTACTAAACTCATCTGTGTTCAAAGGAGACGCCATGATGCAGCATGAGGATTATTTTGATATTGAAGGAAATGTCTTGTAATGGTCCTATGTCAGTCCTGTCTTAAACGATTTATTTAGCTCTACAGTTGTTCTACAGGCTTTGATGTTGTACAGAAGTTGGGTAACTAATTACAATTAGTATTATGCAGCCTTCTGTATGTTTTAATCTCTTAAATATCTTATATGATTGTGTATGTGTGTGTGTAAAGAAAGCTGAGACAAATATTTTTGTTTGTTTTTTGTGTTTTGTATTCTCTAAATGTCAATAAATTAGATAAAGACATGACAAAGCTTGATTATTAGCAAATATGTGCAAGAGAGCGAGAGAGAAACAGAAAGCTTGCATGTGAGAGAAAAAGTATCTGTGTATGTGTGAGAGAGGTACAGACAAAGAGAAACAGAAACAAATTGTCCTCTGCAGTCACAGAAACATAACAAAGCATAGAATCAGAAAGCAAAATGAGTGCAAATATAATACACATCTGGAACATATTGCATAACAAACATTTTTCTCATAATTCCGGTTTATTTATTTAACCATTAAGAGGACAGTCATTCTTATAACATTATATGATAATATAATTATATGATAAATATAACATACACTTTTTATAATAATCACTGTAAGTAATATAATAGGGATGTGATTATGTTTGTGCGTTTGGGAATGTGCATGTTTGAATGTGAAGTCTTGGTCTGTCGATCGCTGTGTAGGTTTAAAATGTAAAAGTTGCCACAACGAGTCCAACAAGTCTACTAAATAACAACTAATTCTTCGAAGTAGACTGGTGAGATAGAAATATTTAAGTGATACTCTATAAAACAGGTCTTTGTT
>SRHC01002358.1:76929-153562 GCA_004794325.1 Pomacea maculata | reverse complement strand
ACGTACCTGTTCTTGGCTGAGTTTTGTTTTACACCCTGCTTCCATCTCAAGTTATATAATGGCGAGGCAAGGGTAAAAGGACGAGAAAGAAGACACTCGGAGGATACAATAACACTATTTTAAGAATTAAAAAAAAAATAAAAAATAAACAGGATCAAATAGACAAACTGATGTCGGTTCACCTCGTAAAAGTCGGAAAGGAGTGGCATAGGTGTTCCCTATTTTATGTCCAATAAACACTACCTACTCCACCTCACAAAAGTGCTTAGAGTGAGCTGTTAGAAAAATAAGGAAGAGTGAAATGTAAGTTGTTTAATAACAGTAAATGTCAAAGGTGAAAAAAAAAATGAAAAGAACTACAACCACAGCAAGGAATGGCGCACCCTTCGTTTATTGTGTGTGTGTGGTAGTGTAGACCCACTTTGTTAAAGGAGAGATTTATAAAGGGGTACATTCGATACATGGGTAGGTTTAAATATATAAAAACTGTGACAATGCATCAAGCTATTTTAATATTGTGTTAAAGGCCTACTGAGGAGCTATCTTTTCTTCGATTGCCTCAGTATCCTGGCTAGAACATAAACAGCTTTTTCACCTTTTCGGTTTTCACGTTGCCAAGAAGAAAGAAAAAGGAAGCAAGTGAATACTGACAGGTTGCTCGTGTAATGTATATCAGCATGAACATGATGAACTAAGAAATATGAGGACGAAATGTATGTTGACCAACGAAACTTGCCTACAGTAGGTCTTTAAGTTAGCTATGACTGATATCGGAGGACACGAGTGACCATCGTTCAGCATCTTTGTGGGGGATACTTCGTGATGTTCATCATCTTCTTTTCCATCCCGTCGTCCCTTGCCCTCTCTCTATCTCTGCGAGCCGCACGGATTCTTTCATAGAAATCTTTTAGCGGATCCAAGCTAACTTTAAAGAATTCCTTGTTCTAATAACTCGTTTCTCTGACTCCGTCATAACTTCACATGAGACTCTCCTGACACATTCAAACCTAAGTAAAGTGAGGACAAAATATGTTGAATTTTAATGTAGGGTCAGGCGTGTTTGTGCAAATCCACAGTAAGCACTCGGGTAGCCGGACACCCAGCCAACCGTGCATAGGTTGTCGACATCCACTGCACCCTCTACAGAGCAAATTGGCAAACAATTTTAATAACTTTAAAGAGGGAAGCAAGGAATAGGTAAGAGAATTAGAAGGATAAGTTTGACTTTGTGAAATACTTCGGCTTACAATTTTAATTTGCTAAAAATTATTGAAAAACACAGTCCCGGGGTGGTTCACGACTGTTTTACGAAGGAAAACAAAGTCAACCTGACTTGTGATGTATTCAGACCACTTGATATAAACATTTTTGAGAGATTCTGAATCCCTGTTGGCAGTTTTGTCGAGTGGCGAGCACGATCTTGGTTTAAAGCTTGCAGTGTGTGAGAAGAGAAAACTTGTACTGGATGTAAGAACATAGTTTATTATCATGACCTCGGCAGATGACCTGATTGCACTTTGTCTTGGAAATTAGGGTAAGTGGAGAGGACGAGTAGGTTCACTTGAGTGCGAGGATCTGTAAAGTACAACGGGTGACAAGTGACACCAACAGAGATTAATTTAATTTTGTATCGGAATTATTTGTTTTTTACTCATAGAGGTAGGTTGAGCTGATAACCTGCTTCACTGCAATTTTCATATCTAAATCCATCCAACAGTTGTCTTGATATAAAGATTTGCAGTCTTAAATACAGTTTGTTTTAAGTTAATATTTTCATTATTTGAAAGAGCTTGCCAAGAAAGTTTATTATTCCCATGTTTATTTATCACATGCCTGAACAAATATCCTCGCTAGTTCACCAAGTCACAGAATGACTGGCAAACATTATCACCGCCTGTTATCGTAGCTAAGATCACGTGTCATTTGGTCCCCAATCACCTATCGTTTGTGCAGGGTTAAGGTCAGGTCAATGAGGTCATGGAGAGTTAACAGTGTAGACCACATGCTGACCCTGACATGCACTTTGCAGACTGAAGAAAACGGTTGATAGAGTGTACGACTGGCTCTCCACTAGCATACATGTTTCTTTTCTTTTTTAAACATATTTATTTATCTCAAGTGTGTACTCTTCTAACAGTGATTATCCTGTCAACCTGTTATCCTCCCCTCCTGTAGCCCAATCCTGCCTGTTGCTCTCGACAAGAGACTTGTTGGCGTCGACTCAGCAAAAAAAACTACTCTTCTTGCAATGTTGGTGACCCTTCCATAACCTGTAGGGGTCACAAATTAGGGAGTTGCACTCATGTCACGTTCGTGTCCCAAACAAAAAAAAAAGAACTGTCATGCGTGAATGTGCGGGCGGCACTGATGAATAGCAAATGATGGGGGTGAGGGGATGGGTAGAGCCACCCGCCTGTATTGAAAGATGAAACTTTCCACGATGACAACGACCACAAAGCATGTTCCCCCTCCACAAACCGCCCCCTCATGTTGTCTGACAGCCTATCCTCTTAGATTACAAGGTTGTCAAGGGTTGTAGAGTTAAATCGAAGTTTGCTGTGGTTAGTGAACTTTCTTGATCCGTGGGTAACTGATAACAAGGGTGGACATGAAAGTAAATAATAAACATGTCAAATTTGAATCATAATTTCAGGTGTTTCCTCTGAAAACAGGACTATATGATTAATATTAAGGGTAAGCGGTGTTGATTTGCAAACACACACACACACAGAGTTAAAACTGCTTTATTTACAGGATGTAAATATGTATATAAAAAGAAGATGGTCGAAGTACAATCAGTAGTCGCTCTCTGATGTAGTTTTTGAGAACATAATCTAGTCATGATAATAAAACCATCTTTTATTTTTCGTTGGAAATGCAAGTACATCGTCAAAAATATGTTTAATCTTAACAGTCAGTAAATGTAAAAACTGTGAAATCCGAATAAAATTTTATGAACAGAAGCTATCGATAAAAGTTTCAAATAACCGTGGAGACAAACAGAATGGCAGGCAATAAAGATTCGAAAAAAGTAAATAATCTTCACAAATCTTTGGGAATTTTTTTCAATCTTAGCCCTTATAAAAAAAAAACCGCTTCATGTAGGGTTGTAGTCATACCTGGTGCCACTAATATAGACTGTTTCACAATAATCAGTATCCAACTAATAAATCTGGACGCTGCCACAGTTTTCATATGCACTGAGTAGGCTTCAGGTAAACCACACCAAAGGAATACTTTATATACAACTGGTGAACAATAGTGGGAAACAATCATTGTTGAACAAAGTCAGAAAATAACGGAAGCGGTCAATGGATTGTAAAAATTTATAATAAAAGAACCGTTTTCCAGTGATGTTAAAATTCTATACTTTGTTGATCGAAACTGAATTCTATCTGTCTGGCAACTGAAACGAAGTTAAAAATAACACAGACTTGCTTGTCAGAAAAAAACTAATTAAACTTACATTTATAACAATTTGAATAATAATGGGTTGATACAAATCGAAGTGTCCATGATATTATTTCGAAGTTAGTAAGATGAGTTTACAAGCCAAGCCTCTCTCTCGCTAAGGTTCGAAGCAGACTCCGTTGTACCTTGCCGCTGGAGTTGACAGGAAACTGATCAAACAGCAAGCAGTTCTTGATAAGAGATGATTCGTGGCTGTCCTCCCTGAGAAAATTTCCTCGAAAAAATTCCGAGCACACGCGAAGAACATCTTCAGGCAAAAGGCGATCAACTTCCGGTCTGGGATCTAGCACGACGCATGCGCAAGGACGGCTTCCAAAGTCCTTGTCGGGAATAGCCACCACTGCCACCTCGTGTACTCCTGGACAAGTCAGGAGACTGGTCTCCAAGGGCTGGAAATTGGTAGTTAGTACAAAGAGGTAAGAGGAAATGTTGTTTAATTGTTGCTATACACCATACGATATTTTTTTTTACACATGGCTAAATAAAACTAATGCTGTTGTTGTTGTTTATTTCGCCTGAATTTGATGTGCTTTATCAATTTCATTTATTTTAATCTTGGATAAATAGATACAAATTTGTTGCACTGTTTCTTTTCTTTCTTGTATGTAAAGAGGACTTTGAAGGAATTTTCTTACCTGTGGATACATCTTCCAAGTTCCCACAGTTATAGCCTCGGTTTGTCTCCCCTCGACACAAACGTCGCCCTCGTCAGTGACGTAAGCGAGGTCACCAGGTTTGAACCAGCCAGGCTCAGGTGTGGCTGCAGCTGACTGCCCTGGCTGCTTGAGATAACCGGAGAAAAAGTTGTTGTGCATGATCATCAGTTCACCTTTGGTGTTGGGAGGAACTTCCTCAAGGTTTTGGTCCACCACCTTGACCTGAGCGCCTTGAACAGGTTTTCCACAGTTGAAATTTTCGACCTTTGAGACAAGAATAAAGTAGAAAAAGTTTCTTAGATTCAGTTTTGTTCCTCGTGTGAATAGCAGTCCCAAAATTAGTTTATGAAGCAATTGATAAGCGGGTTTAGTAACCAACTATTCATAGAAAAAAATACACCAATTTGTGACAATGTTTTCGATTTCTTTATGTTGAAGTCTTATGTCCAACTGTCTGTAGTCAAGGACCAGAATAAATGAAGACAAAAAGAGGGAGACACAGAACACAAAATTGGATGTGGTTGTCATGTTGTCGTGTTTTTGGTAGTGGCAGTGGTGGCAGAAGGATGACAGTGTCCTGTGTTTAAAATGTAGATATACTACTACTAATAATAATAACAACAACAACAACAACATCATAAATGACAAATTTGTAAAGTGCATACCCACACTACTAAGGAACATGCTCTTAGCTCTTAAGAACAAGAACGAAACATGGACAGCATACGAAGGACAGAAAAACAAACAACATATGAGCCTTAAAAGAATAAACAACTGTACTAAACGAAGAATAAAATAAAATACAGAAAACACAAAGAGGGACTAAATAACAAGAACAAGAGTTAAGAACAACATGATATTGCAAAAGGAAGAGTGTGAAAAAGGACTAGCATCATAGGAAAGGTTGCTAGGAGTCATGTAGGAATAAAAAAAGAAAGCGGCAGAGGTAGAAATTTAGTCCCTGGGCTTCTCATTCATTGGAGCACCTAAGCATTGTTTGGAAAAACCAACAAACAAAAAAAACAAACAAACAAACAAACAAACAAAAACAAACAAAAACAAACAAAAAAACAACAACAAACAAACAAAAAACAAACAAGCAAAATACCTTGTCAGGGTCTGTGTAGGATTTGTACAAGTTGAAGCCTGTCTCTGTGGTTCCACAGACCACCCGAAGCTCTGACGTCAGAGTTCCCAAGATCCCGGCGACATCTTTCCTGACTGGGGCTCCGCCAAAAATGAACGCTCGCGCTCGCCACGTGACATCAGAGGTCAGGAGGTCAGAGCGTGTGAGAAATTTCTTGGCCACTTGGGGTAAAGTCAGGACATGAGTGGCCTTCTCTTTGCTCATGACATCAAGCAGGAACTTTAACTCGTCTTTTGGTTGGGAACCTTTACAGGATTAAACACTGTCTAATTATATAATCTATCGATATAAAAAAAAAACTTAACAAATATTATTACATAAGTCATTCGAATTTTGAATTTCATCCTTGAAGTTTATATCTAAATAATTTTATATAAACATGAATATCTTAGCAAAGGTTCTTTGTTCTATTCGATGGTCAGCACCCAGTGCACTGTTGCCGGATAAAAGGAGGAGAAATGCAATTTAAAAATCTCCTCACCTTTGATATAAGGGGCCACTCTCGTAATTCCACTAAAGTAGTAACTGGCGGGATATCCAGTAGCCCACCCAAAAAAGTTGCTGCTGAATAGAACGTCACCCGGCTTACACCCGTAGCACTCGCACATCGCGGGCCCGAGGGTCAGGACCTGCCTGTGAACATGTCCAACATTGTTTCTTGTATCGCTTCAACTAAAGAATTGTTTTCAGATTTTTACTGTCGATATAAAAATCGTTTCATGTCTTGAAAAGGGCAGATTATTGAAGACCAAATATTTATTTTGCCCTTCCTCCGTTTTTATTTAATTGACGGGATAGGGATCACATTATTAATGTTTTTATACCTGAAAAATAAGAACTAATGACTTTAAAAATAACAGCTGAAGTTTATAACGGTTTGATAGCTGAACCACATGAAAGTTCTTTAAAGATGCATGTAAGTTTTTACTTAAATAATTAATACTAATGAGTTAGAATATATACAGCTCCCAGTTTCTGGTTTTAAATAAACTGTCGACTTGCAATAAATTTCGTAAAACACAAAACTTCTTACTTGTGAGTACATAGCACGAGCTTAGACTGTCCTGTACTACCGGAAGTGAGGAAAATGTGGGCGGGGTCATCAGGGCTGATGTCCTCAGGTTCTGCCTCTTGTTCCCTGGAAATGGATTCCAGAAACAGCTCTCCTGAACCCTCGGGGTTTCGATTGCAAAAGATAACGGTTCTCAAGGCTGGAAAAGCGTCAGCAGTGACCTCTCCACCAGACATGCTGGGGATGTGATTCTTGAGACCGGAAATGATGTCAGTGTCTCTCGGGTCAAGGACGATGGTCGTGACGTCACCCAGGGTCAAGACTGGCACCAGGTCCGATCCGTCTCGAAACTGCATTTTGGTGACTATAACTGTTGCCCCTAGCAACGTGGCCCCCATCATGATAAAGGCTTGCTCGGGGGAGTTGCTTAGAAGGCAGAGAATGACGTCACGTTTGCGCATGCCCCGTGCTCGAAGCCAGCTGGCCGCCCTGGAAAAAAAAAGAAATTTGTCAGACCGGAGATAAACAGACAATAGGCGACCAGAGAAATTCAAGGATCTTTCAGCTGGAAAAAAAGTGCAGAGCTGGTATGTCTCCGGTTTATTTTAAATTAAGCCTTCAGAAACTCGAACTTATTAGCATGTCTCATTCTGTATCTCTGTATCTCTTCTTCACACACACACACTGCCGGCGACAAGGGCAGCGAACATCAAGACTAGAAAAAATAACAATATGGAAAATAAAATGTAACACAATCAACCCCAAACGTTCCTGTTTTAAGAGTATAACATTAAAATTTATTTCAAATGTCCTGATCCTCCCTTGTTATACCTTCACGCACCTGCGCGACCAAGAGTAAAACTCTCGTCTGTTGTACGCATATCGCTCTCCTTCAGGGGTGACGTAGATAAACGCCATTGTCTCTGGTGACGTCACACTCCAGTACCGCAGTCGTGACGCGATGGTGTCACTGGGAGACATGTCTGCCATTGGTGATTGTCTCTCTTTGTTCAGTCTGTTCTCTCCACCGCACTTCTCTGAAACATTAGCTGAATAATTAGCTTGTCCCTTGTAAGTCGACAGGTGTTAACCGGTCATTTCATACGACGAGAGTTTCAACGTTTGTTTTATTGATAATAACATTTGATTTTATTTTATCACTCATGTTTGTGAACAAATCAGAGAGGTAATATAAATAAATATATCGCTCACATCTATGAAAAAAATGAAGTTAACTTTTAAAAGCTTTTAGCGGAAGTTTTTTTGACAATTGCACCGATGAGTGTGATCTTTTGTCTCCTTTTTTCACACTTAATGTAATGCTTACAAAAAAAAAAAAAAACAAAAAAAAAAACAACAAAAACAACAACCTGGTCTCTGAAATGAGTGTCACATATAGTGGCTTCCAACTGTACACACTATATTACAGCAAATAAATTTCAGCGTTTTTGTGTTGGACATGGGAGGGGAGGAGAAGACTGTTTCCGAAAAAAAAAACTTATCTAGGTATGGAACAAAATTGCAAGCCTTTGGATAAACTATTTTCTGAAAAACAATTTTTTCACAGACCTGCATCGAGGTTATGATTAAGAGAATATTTACGACAACCTTCGGTTCGCTGATATTACCCCTCTGGGTAGACTACCTCTGAGGCAGTAATTTTGAGGCGAGGGTAAGTCGTTTACCCAGGAAAAAAAACTCTAGAACTCAAACAAAACTTCTTGTTCACTTGAGACGCGATGCCAAATCCACACAGATACTACTTCACTGGCAAATACAAGGGCACTAGTTGATAAATAAAATTACCAATTTTCTGTTAATCTTTAGTTTTCTTAAAAGACAAAAAGTACTTACTGAGGTGAAAATCGCAGGGATGTAGATAGCAGACTGACCTTTACCCAGCAACATCGCAAGCTTTTATAAGGCTAAACCCCCCTTGATACCTCCATCCACTACTCTGGGCATGTGACACTACTAACGTCTTTAATTTGAATTTACGTCACCAACTGACATTTTGCCACGTGTTGTTTGCCTAGTCCAATAGACACAGGCTATAACCCTTTATTCCATACATTACAGCTTCTTCCTTCAAACAGTCCAGTCAACTCGAATGTTCTTCTAACAAATGCTAGCATAGGGTTACAAGAGTGATGACCGGGCACAACCCTTGTTGTCACCGAATTCAACTCACTTTACCAGAAAAACAATCTGGACGGGATATTAGACTAGTGTTCCAGTCATGAGCGGGAATAATGTCAGGTTAATGATTGTTTTAAAGTACTTTGTGGTGGCAAAAGTTTAGTAGGTTATCATCTCCTGCCCTGAAATAGCTGCATCTCGTTGTTATCAAAGGTTCTGTATTACGATGAAATAGTAAACGTTCTAAGATAAGTTCCTTTTACTTGCAGGATAGTCGTTTTACAAAAAAAGCAACAACAACAAACCATAAAACAGACAAACAGCCACGTGCAGTAAGTAACACAAGCCGTGTGGAGCGACACACGAGAAGAACAACGGAGGAGGAGAGAAAGAGGTTAATTGGGGGCACGCGGTGAACTTTGTTTGACATCATGGTGTGGTAGTGACACTGCAAATAAGCCATGAAGAAAATACAAGCTCACATTTCATATTTGGTTGATAAAGCTTTGTTTTGTTTTATAAAGTTTGAAGTACATCTTTTACTTAAAATATTTAATGCAAATAATTGTATGAGTAGATGATAATACTATTTCAAAAAATACTTTTCATAATGAAGGATCATGATTGTGATTTAACCTCTGGTCCATGTGTCACTCATTAATGAAAAACCTGCTGGTTGGGACACGTGTGCATTATGTTGCTTTTAACATAATTATACTCTATATCCAACTACTTGAAGTTCTCTTGAAAATTTGATGTTAATATTTATTGGTTTTTATTATAAACATACTAACCGTTACACTGAACTTTCATAGGATAAACAAGTGAAGATTAAGACCAGAGATGAAACTACACCTATTTGCCTGCTAAGTACAAGTCTGTGGGCAAAGCGTGTAGTGTGTGTGTGTGCGCGAGGTTGCATGTTCGCATGTGTGTTTGAGTGTGTCTACACATGGTGAGTGGCGAATTTACAATGTTTGGGTATAAACGGATAGATAATGTTGAAAATATAAAAAGATGGGAAACACACACACACACAAAGAAAACAGAGAGATACCCCCCAGCCAAGCAAAATATAACAAACGTTAGTAAGGGAGATAATTAAATAATCCACACACTGAAGGCACAGTGCTGTCAGAGTTCTTGCCCCTGAGTCCTTCAGGCCTGACGTTAGATGTCGACACCGTGTAATATGTTGACACTGTGGCCTTGCACGCCGGACAATGAAGTTGACAAAAGGAAGAAAGGAAGAGGTAGATAAAAGAGAAGTCGGTACTGAGAGAGAGGCCGTCACAGACACATGACTGACACGTGATCAAGTGTGTAATTGTCATTGGTCAAGTAAGTAGTCGCCATCATTAATATGTTCCCCATGCAGTGTCAATTCTTTCTCTTCTTAGATCAAGTCATATCTCATTGTCACTGCAGACATGACTCTTGTAAACAAGTCAGTGCTGTCAGTCATGATGTCACGTGACACGGTTACGTCGACAGGACAAATGAGATTTTCGCATCTCAGACAAGTGTCCGGAGTGAGGTCAACTGTGCCGCGCGCAGTCGCCTTTATTATGTGATGTGTTGGCAGAGAGTCGGCCACATACTCCGCCAGATGCTCCATTCGCTGCAAGTCTGGAGGCTGCATCACCAAAATACGATGACGACACAGAGGACAGCCTGCCGACACTCCCCTCGCCTCTACCCACGTGATCAGGCACATCTGGCAGATCACGTGACCGCAAAACATGATCTCGGGTTCTGTGAAGGGGCTTAGACATACAGGACACTCCGGCTTATCACAGTTGGTTAAAAGCGGTTCTTGCGTCGTATCCATTCCTGTCAAAATAAATAAATCACACAAAATGATTAAAAAATCAGTAACAAATAAATACACGACACTCATTTTATCTGTCAGATTATGCGCTACCTAAGACTCGAGTGAAAGTTTCCTTTCTTGTCAAACGATACCTCGCTACTTCCTATCAGTTTGTTTTCGTTCGCCTAGAAAATGTAAGATGGCGACCTCCACACTTTCACACGTGGCGACGTTGTAGACACGACAGGCGGATTCTAACATCCACATAATCGAAACGAGAACAAATAAATCACTGACAAAAAAAAAAAAAATCAGTTCTTGTCATTTTCAGAGCCAAGCATCTGATTTTGTAATTAAATAAATGGAATCTTACCTGCAAGTAGCTGCAGTGGTGGTTTGGCAAGAAGGGAAAGGTAGCCTCACCTGGCGGGTAGTCACTTGACTGAATAACTTCGCGATGCACGCCGGGTAAACTTACCTAACTGCTGTTACATCAGGAGAGGAGCTGAGGGCGGAGATTGACAGTCGGGATGTTACGTAAGCTAGCGTGGCTCACCTGAGATAACAGGTACCACCAACGGGGAGGTCAAAGGGTTAAGACTGTGGGACAAATGTGTTTGGAGGGCTACCTGCGGGAAGCGAAAGATGTTTTATAGACAAGCTGCTCAATTCATTTCTATCTGGCATCACTTAGTCTTTATAAACAACAAGCAAAACACACACACACAGCATGTCACACAGCGTGGTGTTCTGCTTGTTACTTCTGCTCTACAAGTGCTGACAGTACCTGTGGCAGTAGCTTTTCTGCTTAAAAAACAATTGACAATACATAAAAAATAGGAAATAAAAACGTGTACACACAAACATAATCAGTCCCAAAAAGAAAAGGGAAGTAAACACTTTACTCAATTACGAACAAAGATCACGTAACTTCTGCTGTGAGAAGGTTTTGCCTTCGCCCAGTTATCATCTTTTTATTTATTTATTTATTTATTGGTTTGTTTGTTTTTGTGGCTAACATACCCTGACAGTACCTTAGTATTCGTCCCTCCGTAGCCGCTACTTTCAATTATCCGCAGTCTACCTGCCGTGAGAAATCAAAGAAAAGCGCTCACCAGGTGAGTAGAGGCGATAACCTGGTGAATCCAGGATCCCGAGGTTGGGCTGTATGTAACTCACCTGGTTTTGTTACCGTCTGAGACTTGAATATTTGTTTCCTCATGAAGTTCAGACAGGAATGAACACATCGTCTTTTAGTCTGTCCTTTTATCAAAGAGCATTTCAAACTTCAAACAGATTAACCGGTGACCTAATTTGATTGACACAATAGATTGATGGGTCTATCAATGTCATGTAGAATGAATCTGTCTCCTTCACCAGACTAGTTTTTGAGTAAATATTGACACACAAATCAACAAAGTGAGCAGAAATGCAAACAAACAAAAATTTTAAAAAACTAGTCATGATAACCAAATCCTTGTATGAAGCAGTTTTAAAGTTACAATTCTCATGATATAACATCATTTATTTCTTGTTGGAAATGTAAGTACAATGTCAAAAATATGCTATGAACATTAAGCAGTCAAAAAAAGTAATAACTGTGATAATCCGAATAAAATTTTGAAACAGAAGCTATGAACAAATATTTAAAATAACCGTGGTGACAAACAGAATGACAGGCAATAAATATTCGAATAGATCAAATAATCCTTCACAAATCTTTGGGAATTTTATTTTTCAATCTTGACTTTTATCAAAAAGAAACTCCCGTTGCATACAGGGTTGCAGTCATACCTAGGGTCATTAATGTAGATTGTTTCACAATAATTAGCTCCCACAGTTCGCATATGTACTGTGCAGGCTTTAGTTAAAACCATACCAAAGGAATAATAAGAATTTGAATATTTATGGGTTGATACGAATCAAAGTGTCCATGATTTTATTTTGAAGTTAGTAAGAAGAGTTTACAAGCCAAGCCTCTCTCTCGCTAAGGTTCGAAGCAGACTCCGTTGTACCTTACCGCTGGAGTTGACAGGAAACTGGTCAAAGAGCAAACAGTTCTTGATAGGAGATGATTCGTGCCTGTACTCCCTGAGAAAACTTTCTCGAAAAAATTCCGAGCACAGGCGAAGAACATCTTCAGGCACAACGCGCTTAACTTCCGGTCTGGGATCTGGCACGACGCATGCGCAAGGAAGACTTCCAAAGTCCTTGTCGGGAATAGCCACCACTGCCACCTCGTGTACTCCTGGACAAGTCAGGAGACTGGTCTCCAAGGGCTGGAAATCGGGAGTTAGTACAAAAAGGTAAGAGAAATATTGTTAAATTGTTGCTCTACACCATACGATAAATGTTGAGAAGGTGGTTTTTTGGATTTGAGTTTTGTTTCCGCTCTTTTAGATTTTTATTTGATTTTAGTTTTGGTATGGCTTCTTTTTCTGTTTGAAATTATCCTGAGTGGTTAGCATTGATGTTTAGATAAAGTTTGTATTTGTTTCACTGGATGAAACGATGAAACTCGAAAGCTGACAAAATGTGATGTTATTAGGAAAAGTTTTGTAACTTACAGGATGTTTTGTAAAAATGCTCTTTTTTAAATCATGGCTAAAAAAAACAACTAATGCTGCTGCTGTTTATTTTGCCTGAATTTGCTTTGTTTTATTATTGTCATTTATTTTAATCTTGGATAAATCAATACAAATTTGTTGCGCTGTTTTGTCTTTGTTTTTTTTCTGTATAGAGAGGTTACTTTGAGGAGAATTTTCTTACCTGCGGATACAGCGTCCACGTTCCCACAGTTATAGCCTCGGTTTGTCTCCCCTCGACACAAACGTCGCCCTCGTCAGTGACGTAAGCGAGGTCACCAGGTTTGAACCAGCCAGGCTCAGGTGTGGCTGCAGCTGTCTGCCCTGGCTGCTTGAGATAACCGGGGAAAACGTTATTGTGCATAATAATCAGTTCAAATTTAGTGTTGGGAGGAACTTCCTGAAGATGTTGGTCCACGACTTTGACCTGTACACCCTGGACAGGTTTTCCGCAGTTGAAATTTTCGACCTTTGAAACAAGAATAAGGTAGAAAAACTTTGTTAGACTCAAAGTTCTGTTTGCTATGATACGTGGGGCATATAATAACCAACACAGCCAACTTACATAAACATATCTACGCGAAACCTTTTAATATAAAGAGGAAGATGTAGAAACTTAGTCCCTGGGCTTCTCCTTCATATGAGCACCTAAACAGTGTTTGCAACAACAAAAACAAAAACAAAAATACCTTGTCAGGGTCTGTGTATGATTTGTACAGGTTGAAGCCAGTCTCTGTAGTTCCACAGGACACCCGAAGCTCTGACGTCAGAGTTCCCAAGATCCCGGCGACATCTTTCCTGACTGGGGCTCCGCCAAAAATGAACGCCCGCGCACGCCACGTGAGATCAGAGGTCAGGAGGTCAGAGCGTGTGAGAAATTTCTTGGCCACTTGGGGTAAGGTCAGGACATGAGTGGCCTTCTCTTTGCTCATCACATCGAGCAGGAATTTTAACTCGTCTTTTGGCTGGGAACCTTTACAGGATTGAACACCGTCTAATTACATAATCTATCAATATAAACAAAAACAAACTTAACAAATATTATTACATAAGTTATTCGAATTTTGAATTTCATCCTTTAAGTTTATTAATATATCTAAATATTTTTATATAAACATGTATATCTTAGCAAAGGCTCTTTGTTCTATTCGATGGTCAGCACCCAGTGCACTGTGGCCGGATAACAGGAGGAGAAAAGGAAACTAAAAGTCATCTCACCTTTGATATAAGGTGCCACTCTTGTAATTCCACAAAAGTAGTAACTGGCGGGATATCCAGTAACCCACCCAAAAAAGTTGCTGCTGAATAGAACATCACCCGACTTGCACCCGTAGCTCTCGATCATCGCGGGCCCAATTGCCAGGACCTGCCTGTGAACATGTCCAACATTGTTTCTTGTATCGCTTCAACTAAAGAACTGTTTTTAGAAGTTCCATCTGTCTTTTTGGGCTAAAATCAATCACCCTTTCACAGAGGTTTTTTTTTATAGGCTTATATTTACTGTCGATATAAAACTCGTTTTATGTCTAGAAAAGGGCAGATTATTGAAGACCAAATATTTATTTTGCCCTTCCTCAGCTTTTATTTAATTGACGGGATAGGGATGACATTATTAATGTTTTTATACCTGAAAAATAACAACTAATGACTTTAAAAATAACAGCTGAAGTTTACAACAGTTTGATAGCTGAACCACATGAAAGTTCTTTAAAGATGCATGTAAGTTTTTACTTAAATAATTAATACTAATGAGTTAGAATATATGCAGATCTCAGTTTCTGGTTTTAAATAAACTGTCGACTTGCAATAAATTTCGTAAAACACAGAACTTCTTACTTGTGAGTACATAGCACGAGCTTAGACTGTCCTGTACTACCGGATGTGAGGAAAATGTGGGCGGGGTCATCAGGGCTGATGTCCTCAGGTTCTGCCTCTTGCTCCCTGGAAATGGATTCCAGAAACAGCTCTCCTGAACCCTCAGAGTTTCGATTGCAGAAGATAACGGTCCTTAAAGCTGGAAAAGCGTCAGCAGTGACCTCTCCACCAGACAAGTTGGGGATGTGATTCTTGAGACCGGAAATGATGTCAGTGTCTCTCGGGTCAAGGACAATAGTCGTGACGTCACCCAGGGTCAAGACTGGCACCAGATCCGATCCGTCTCGAAACTGCATTCCGGTGACTATAACTGTTGCCCCTAGCAACGTGGCCCCCATCATGATAAAGGCTTGCTCTGGGGAGTTGCTTAGAAGGCAGAGAATGACGTCACGTTTGCGCATGCCCCGGGCGCGAAGCCAGCTGGCCGCCCTGTAAAAAAAATAAAATAGAAATCTGTCAGGAGATAAACAGACAATAGGCAACCAGAGAAATGCACGGATCTTTCAGCTGGAAAAAAAGTGCACAACTGGTATGTCTTATTTTAATTAAGCTTTCAGAAACTCGAACTTATTAGCATGATTCATTCTGTATCTCTTCTTCACTCACTCACACACACGGCCGGAGACAAGCGCATCGAACATTAAGAGTAGGAAAAATAAAAATATGGAAAATGAAATGTAACACAACCTCAAACAGTTCTGATTTAAGAGTATAACATTAAAACTTATTTGAAATGTCCTGATCCTCTCTTATTATACCTACACGCACCTGCGTGACCAAGAGTAAAACTCTCGTCTGCTGTACGCATATCGCTCTCCTTCAGGGGTGACGTAGATAAAAGCCATTGTCTCTGGTGACGTCACACTCCAGTACCGCAGTCGTGACGCGATGGTGTCACTGGGAGACATGTCTGCCATTGGTGATTGTCTCTGTTCAGTCTGTTCTATCCACCGCACTTCTGTGAAACATTAGCTGAATAATTAGCTTGTCCCTTCTAAGTAGACAGGTGTTAACAGGTCATTTCATACGACGAGAGTCGTTAGCGTTTGTTTTACTGATGATGACATTTTATTTTATTTTATTTTATTTCATTTCATTTTATCACACATTTGTGAACAAGTCAGGCAGAGAATATTAAAAAATATATCTCGGCGCACATCTACGAAAAAAAATGAAGTTAACTTGTGAAAATTTTTAGCTGAAGTCTTTTTGACCATTGCTCATTACTCCCACCGGTGAGTGTGATCTTATGTGTCTTTTTTATACACTTAATGTAATACTATCAAAAAATGTCTGTTTGAAATGAGTGTCCGGCATAGTGACTTCCAACTGTATACACTTATCTTACAGCAAATAATTTTCAGCGTTTTTGTGTTGGACATGGGAGGGGAGAAGAGTGGTTCCGAAAAAAACAACTTATCTAGGTATAGAACAAAATTGCAAGTCCTTTGGATAAATTATTTTCTGAAAAACAATTGTCTTCATAGACCTGTAAGAAGGCTATGATTAAGAGAATATTTATGACTACCTTCGGTTCGCTGATTTTACCCCTGTAGACTACCTCTGAGGCAGTAATTTTGAGGCTGGAGTAAGTCGATTACCCAGGAAAAAAACTCCAGAACTCAAACAAAACTTCTTGTTCACTCGAGACGCGATGCCAAATCCACACAAATACTACTTCACTGGCAAATACAACAAGGGCACTAGTTGATAAATTAAATTGCCAATTTTATGTTAATCTTTAGTTTTCTTACTATAGACAAAAAGTACTTACCGAGGTGAAAATCGCAGGGATGTAGATAGCAGACTGACCTGTATCCCAGCAACATCGCAAGCTTTTATAAGGCTAAACCCCCCTTGATACCTCCATCCACTACTCTGGGCAGGGGACACCATTAAGGTCTTTAATTTGAATTTACGTCACTAACTTAAATTTTGTCACGTGTTGTTTGCCTAGTCCAACAGACACAGTTATTCCCCTTTATTCCATACATTACAGCTACTTCCTTCAGTCCAGTCAACTCGAATGTTCCTTTAACAAATGCTAGCATAGGGTGACAAGAGTGACGACCGGGTATAACCCTTGTTGTCACCGAATTTAACTCACTTTACCTGAAAAACAATCTGGACAGGATATTAGACTAGTGTTCGGCTCATGAATGGGAATAATGTCAGGTTAATTATTGTTTTAAAGTACTTTGTGGTGGTAAAAGTTTAGTGGGACATCATCACCTGCCCTGAAGTGGCTGCATGTCGTTGTTATTTGTTCTGTTAAAGACTCATAACTTCAAATTCTTGAGGGAATCTCATGTTTAGTCATGCCTGAATGCCTGTCTCTGTTTTTACTAACTCCAGGACCGGATCTTTGGGCTGGGAACTGAGGGACTAAGTGGATTCAAAGGTTACACACCTGTTCGTTCTTTCATCGAAAAGACACTTTTCTGTCTTTCTTATTTTCTCTTCTGCCTGCCAGTGATCTGTCCCAAGATGTAGTCCTGCCTTTCAACTAACACCTTTCTTCGGCTATGGCTCAAACTGTCGTCTATACAACTACAACAACAACAGCAACAATTGCATAAACAACAGCGGCAGCACCCGCCTGGATGGATGGAACTCCTTTCTAACTTTCTTCACCAATCGGGAAAATATTAAAATTTGTCGAAATTAAAAGACCTTCAGTGAGTCGTAAACAACTATGAGATTGAAATGTGTTCACAGCAGAAGATTAAATATTTATATCTTTCAGCAGGTTACAGTTTCAGGTGGGTCCCGCGAATGTAGGCCGCCACCAGACGTACATTAATATGCTAGTCACAAGTCAAAAGTAATTAATGTAACCAGAACTCAGATGTTCTGTATTGCCATGAAATAGTATATGTTCAAGGATAAGTTCCTTTTACGTGCATGATAGTAGTTGTTGTTTTTTTTAAAGCAAAAAAACAAACAACTCCGTGCAAATAAAGGGTAAGTAACACAAACCGTGTCGAGCGACACACGAGAAGAACAGCGAAGGAAGAGAGAAAGAGGTTAATTGGGGGCACGCGGTGAACTTTGTTTGACCTCATAGATGTGGTAGTGACACTGCAAGTAAAAAATACAAGCTCACATTTAATACATGGTTGGTAAAGCTTATTTTTACTTAAAATATTTGATGCCAATAATTGTATGTGTAGATGATAACATTACTTCAAAATAAAACACATTTGATAATGAAAGATTATGATTGTGATTTAACCTCTGGTCAAGCTGTGTCACACAGGAAGGAAAAGCCTGCTGGCTGGGACACGTGTGCATTATGTTGCTTTTAACATAATTATGTCCAACTACTTGAAGTTCTCTTGAAAATTTGAATTTAATATTTATTGGTTTTTATTGTAAACATACTAACCTTTATACTGAACTTTCATAGTAAAAACAAGGGACTATTAAGACCAGAGATGAAACTACACCTATTTGCCTACTAAGTACAAGTCTTTGTAGTGTGTGTGTGTGTGCGCGCGAGCGTGGATGTTCACATGTGTGTTTGAGTGAGTCTGCACAGGGTGAGTAGCGAATTTACAATGTTTGGGTATGAACGGTACAAATAACTTTAATCACATGTAGATGAAAATATAAAAAGATGGGAAAACACGCACACAAAAAGAAAACAGAGATAATTTACGCAAAATAAACGTTAGTAAGGGAGATAATGAAGAAATCCACACACTGAGGCACAGTGCTGTCAGAGTTGTTGCCCCTGAGTCCTTCAGGCCTGACGTTAGATGTCGACACCGTGTAATATGTTGACACTGTGGCCATGCCCGCCGGACAATGAAGGCGACAGAAGGAAGAAACGAAGGGGTAGATAAAAGAGAAGTCGTTACTCCGCACACACAAGGGCGTAGAGGAATAAAACGATGAAGTAGAAGAAATGCAGGCTCTTGGCCCCAAAACTGCGGACATGGGAGGGGCGATGAACAGCGAGCCCCCACAACAAGAAGCAGACTCAGCATCAAGCAGACGACGCGTGACGTAGCATAGGCATGACGTCAGGAGTTGCTACAGTCAGCGAAAATAGGCCTTGACCTTTGCACCCACACCACCCTCGCGAGTCGGTAGGATTAGGTCAGGCGATTAAAAAATTTCCTCCAGGCAGGAAAGTATCTCTCGTCCTATGATGCAGACATTTTGTCTGATGTCACTACCATCAGCCATTAATGACTAAGACATCAAACGGTCGCTTATTCTGTTTCTCTGCTTTTGATGTTTGACGGAAGGACAGGTAGCAAAACTTTGTCAAAAAAACCTATTCCTCCTTATTCCTTCTAGCCCATCCACCCCAGATAACATTAACACACGCGTGAGACTAAAGCCTTTTACACGGATTTAAAGGTCGTTATGTAACTTATATTTAAATTGCTTACAGCAGGCAGCTCATATACAAATGATTCTAGCAAAGGACAACCAACTTACATAAAGAAGAATCAGTTTATTTCTAATCGCACTATCTTTCTCTTACATCTTCATTTATTATCTTCGGGATTCCTAATTTTTCTGATGTAGAAATATGAACGTGTTATTAAAAGTTTAAATACCTGGAAACTTGTAGAACTGTAAAATAGACTCTAATGAAGTTTCGTTTCTAAACTCGCTGGATTTTGATGAGTATAAGGTATTCTGCCTGAGATAGCAGCCGAATTTATCCTCTGCTAAGGAAATAAAAAATGTACCGTTTCCTGAATTTCAATGAACTGAATTATAATCTTTGTGTCATCAAAGTTTACTCCACTGTCATTTCAATTTTATTATCAGAACAAGCGATTTCAGAATAAACACAATGTGCCAGCAGTGAAGAGTTGTCAAACCTTTTGGGTCTGACAAACACACAGGTGAGAATTTTACCTATATCAGTTTAGTTATCTATATCATGTTAAGCTTCTGTTATCCAAGGTGAGCGCAGATCTCGACAGCCTCGTGAGTAAGACAGGTGCAAGCGTTGACACTGTGTCATAATAGTTTTTATTCTTTCTTGCATGGGCTTTCTCATCAGGATGGTGGCCACCACCTGACGACTGTCTCGCATGCGCTCCAAGAGGTGCTGGTGGGTCAGAAGAACAGTTCGACACTCTGTTATCTTACCCTGGAAAAAGGTGAGAAACTGCAGGGACTGGTCTTTTAGTTGAGACACCCTGTCGTTGACGACCACCAGACCACGGAGAGCTGTCACTATGTCCAGGAGAAAGTCTTGAAAGTAGTCCGTCCACTGGACCATCATCTGCACCTTATGGGACAGATCATTCACTATGTCGAGAGCCTCCTCCTCGCGCAGGTCAGTGTTCTGTGCATCTCGAGGTCCCGTGCAGTCAGGGTAGGGGGAGCTGCGCGAGGAACAAATGAGATTTTCGCATCTCAGACAAGTGTCCGGGGTGAGGTCAACTGTGCCGCGCGCAGTCGCCTTTATTATGTGATGTGTTGGCAGAGAGTCGGCCACATACTCCGCCAGATGCTCCATTCGCTGCAAGTCTGGAGGCTGCATCACCAAAATACGATGACGACACAGAGGACAGCCTGCCGCCACTCCCCTCGCCTCTACCCACGTGATCAGGCACACCCGGCAGATCACGTGACCGCAAAACATGATCTTGGGTTCTGTGAATGGGCTTAGACATACAGGACACTCGGGCTTATCACAGTTGGTTAAAAGCGGTTCTTGCGTCGCATCCATTCCTGACAAAATAAATAAATCACACAAAATGATTAAAAAATCAGTAACAAATAAATACACGACACTCATTTTATCTGTCACATTATGCGCTACCTAAGACTAGAGTGACAGTTTTCTTTCTTGTCAAATGATACCTCGCTACTTCCTATCAGTTTGTTTTCGTTCGCCTAAGAAAATGTAAGATGGCGACCTCCACACTTTCACACGTGGCTATAATGTAGACACGACAGGCGGATTCTAACATCCACATAATCGAAACGAGAACAAACAAATCACAGACAAAAAACAAATAATCAGTTCTTCTCATTTTCAGAAGAAAGCATCTGACTTTGTAATTTAAAAAATGGAATCTTACCTGCGAGTAGCTGTAGAGGTGGTTTGGCAAGAAGGGAAAGGTAGCCTCACCTGGCGGGTAGTCACTTGACTGAATAACCTCGCAATGCACGCCGGGTAAACTTAAGTAACTGCTGTTACATCAGGAGAGGAGCTTCGGGCGGAGATTGACAGTCGGGATGTTACGTAAGCTAGCGTGGCTCACCTGGGATAATAGGTACCACCCACTGAGAGGTCAAAAGGTTAAGACTGTGGGACAAATGTGTTTGGAGGGCTACCTGCGGGAAGCGAAAGATGTTTTATAGACAAGCTGCTCAATTCATTTCTATCTGGCATCACTCAGTCTTTTTAAACAACAAGCAACGCACACACAAAACATATACCTACCTGAAAAACAAAATTCAGAAATTAAACAGATGTCTGGAAATCTAAAAAAAGCAGCATGCCACGCAGCATGGTGTTCTGCTTGTTACTTCTGCACTACAAGTGCTGACAGCATCTGTGGCAGTAGCTTTTCTGCTTAAAAACAACACGTTAATTGACAATACATAAAAAGTAGGAAATAAAAACGTGTACACAGAAACATAATCAGTCTCAAAAAGAAAAGGGAAGTAACCACTTTACTCAATTACTAACAAAGATCTCGTAACTTCTGTTGTGAGAAGGTTTTTACCTTCGTCCACTTATTATCTTGTTTGTTTGTTTGTTTGTTTGTTTGTTTGTTTGGTTGGTTGGTTGGTTGTTTGTTTGGTTGTTTGTTTGTTTGGTTGGTTGGTTGGTTGTTTGTTTGTTTGGTTGGTTGGTTGGTTGTTTGGTTGTTTGGTTGGTTGGTTGGTTGGTTGGTTTTCTCGCAAACATACTCTGACATCTAAAGCTCTTTTTTGTTCAAACCATCCATTTTGAAGACAGGACAGTCTCAGCAGCTGCTTCAGTTCGAAACAGTTTCGGAGACAAGGACACTGTGGACACGCCCCTGCCCATCCTTGCTGACGTCAGTTAAACAGCGCGTGAAAACTTCTCCACGACCCTTTCCCAACTTTTTACTTGTGTCGAGTGTCCGACAATTAACCCCATAAACGCTGTAGGACCACCATCAATCGCAGGGCGGGGGACCAGCCATCACGGTCATGCTTCGACGATTTTATGTGAAAATGGCAGTAGCTACGAGTGATGGTGGTCATGTGACTACTCTAAAGCCGATAACTGACCAGAAATATGACGACTGGGGATGTAGACAGTGTACCCCGGATAATTTACCTTTTTGCTGAATATTTTCTGTATATTTGTAGTTAGGAACTCAGAAGCAAAGCAGCGAGAAAGAACAAAAGTTTTGCTACAAAATAGGTCATGAAGGGTACAGTATTGTAGAGAGAGAGACAGGGAGCGGAGGAAAGATTCACACTTCACTGATTTCATTGACAAAACAAGACGCTAATAAATCACAAATACCTCAGCGTTAATCATCCATAACAATGGGAAACCGTCGAGCTTGAATTAGGGTGAAGATGAAAACGATAGAGAATGATGCCTGCTGTTTAAGCGCTTGCTCCAGGGTAAGAAATAAAGTAAGAGGGGTAGTCCAGGTAGATGTGAGGGGAAGGTGAGAGGATGGAGGGAGCGAAAAAAATCCAAAAAGGGGAGAATACTAAAGGTGGGAGCGTGGTTTGGTGTGGACAACTTCTTATTCTTCTTGTTCCTGGAGCATAGAGTCGGGTGTGAATAACTGCATCTCAGAAAACCCCTTTTCATTGCTTTGAACGATCCTGTGCCTAAAGCACCCGCAGAAGGTAGTCATTGACCACGAGCCCCTGCTGACTGCTCCACAGAAGATCAGAGATGTGTCCAGTGGTGTAATCAAATTTAAAAGGGTATGAAAAAGGGGCTAAACTACCCAAAAGTTGTGATTTTTCTTCCAAGTCATCGGCGTGCTTAAACTTGTCAAGGTTTCTAGTTGCGCCCGGCGCTAGAAATCATGGATGGATTCCCGAGATACGAACTGTTTGGATCACAAGTGGCGAGAAAGTTTGACTATGGTATACAAGACCAAAAGTATGGCGATCCATCGCAAGAAAAATCGAAATCGACAAAGGATGACTTCTGGGATGGCGGAGGTTCTTCCCTGTATGACGACCTGCACAAAGTCCATCTTCGAGAAAAGCCGGACTGGCTGGTGACCATGAGCCTCCCGGACATCGACGAGTTGTTTGGATTTTACTTCCGAAGAGTAAGTCTTTGTCATTGACCACGTGACTGATTATTGGGTTAATATTGACTAATGTTGCCTAGCAATCCCCGTCATTTTTTTCAATCTCTTTTAAAATATTTTGTTTGGAAGACTAGCCACGCAGAACCTATCATAATTATTAATATTTCAACGAATATAGCTTTGTTGGCGGTGTGAAGACACTACAATACAATACTCATATCAATGCAAATAGCTTCATAAATATTTTATTCCATGAGATTGTTTTTGGTAACGCCACTTTATATAAAACATTCAAAATTTTTTTTATAAGCAGCTACTCTACCTATACAATCTTTCTCGCAATTATTAAAAATCTGTACACATTCAGCTTAAAAAAGAAAATATAACAACTGCTTGAAGATATACATATGTACACGCTCTAAAGCAAGCAATATGGAGATCAGTATTCACATGTGTGTCTATGTTTTAAATAATGTAGATGTATTCATCTGACTTAGTCGTTAATGACTGGCAAGGCGACATCGGAATGTCAACTGTGTTACATGAAAGTTTTGGCGATAAGTTTTACGATAACTGTCTCTGGGACATCACTTGCAATGACAACAGAAGAGAACAGGAAATCAAAGACTATAAAGGGCAGCAGGCAAAAAAGAACACATAAAGATAAAAGAAATTAAGAAAGAAGAGAATTTTTTTTTAAAGAAAGGTCGTTTTTGTGACCCCACACGTATCCCTCAGTTCTTGATGTATCTTGTGTGATCTGGCGGGCAAAGACTTGCTGGGTAATGAGTCATGACATGCAAAAAATTTCATGAAAAAGAAAAAAGGTTAGAACAAAGAAACCGCCGTGAATACGAGTCTGTATCGTGGGATCAGAACCACATCCGGCAGAATACAATAAAGAGGACAGCATAGGACATTGTTACTGTCTTAAAATGGCCGTGAAGAACATCTTGAGTTAGCGACAAGTAGTTTAGATATACATACCTTATCACATAATAATAACCTATGTATGTGCTATTTCTTTTAAGTAAAATTTATTTTATATAAAGTTTATCTTTTTTACATTATCTTCTGGGTCAAGTATTCTTCCTAATATGTTCGATATTACTAGTTTACAAATATACTACAAAATCTTTTTCTTTTTCTCTTTGTGTGTGTGTATTCCTGACGATGTATTATGAATGTAGAACTAATATGTCAAACTAACAGCACTATTCCTATAATAGCAGGAATGTCAAAGTATGTGTATCACGTGGCACAAACTATTCTGTCTGTGGTTCTTCAGTCTTACGATGACTACAGGACTCCTGGACTCGCAAAGAGAGACCTCGCCCTCCAGGAAGTGAGTGGTTGTGACAGTTCAGAGTGTTCACTTAAGAGAGATTCTGACAGGCGGCGGAAAACGCTGGCCTGTCTGGTGCTTGGGATCGGAGCTCTAGGAATCCTGGCCGGGATCATCGCTGTCATTTTCATCATGATCATCAGCCGACCCCCCGACCCAAGTAAGCCAATTTTAATCGCTGATTAAAGAGCATGATCCTCAGAATATATGTAAATGATGTTTGGAAGTAAATAAAAACAAAAAATAAATAAAACATAGAAATGTTTTAGTTTGAGAAGCTGCTTATTTGCAGTAAACTATTTTATTTCTTGTTTCAGTCACCGGAGGCTACGTGAACATAACAAACCCGTCACACGAAAGAAACTACACGATACCCAGACCATCACATGACAGTGAGCTTTACTCATCCACCCAGCTTTCAGCAAACACTGGGACACCCAGCACCGCCACCCTCATGTTTTCACCACAATTTTCCACACAAGTCTTAGTCACAAACAACTATTCCAAGCTCGGATCCCACACAGCGACCTATGCATTCACAAGCACTGCGTTGCTAGGTGGGATAGACCCGTTACCATGGACATCAGCACCATCATCACTTACCAAAACAATCTCAAGTTTCTCTGTAACTAGAATCCCAGAGTTTTCGTCCACACTACAAACTTCGTGGTTATCCCTTGAGACAGGAATTGCAACGACTACATTGGCAACCCCGAAAATAGGAAATACAGTGGATACATTGCTACCTCAGGGAATAAGTAATACAATTATTTCATCGGTACCACCATCAGAAGGAAATGCAAATACCACATTGGCGGCAACAACAACAACAACAACAACAACAGGATATGCAATAAACATTTCATCAATAGTAAAAGCAATAACATTATATCCAGAAGATAATACAATTATAACATCTGCAAAACTATTGTCGGAAGATACAGTCACCACATCGGCAGCAACGCCTACAGGAAACACAGTGAGGACATCAGTGCCACTAGCGACAGACAATAAACACATTTCTTCGATTATGGAAAATACAATATTTGCATCGCCATCACTGACAACAGGAAATATTATGGGAATGTCCGGTTCACTGGCAACAAAGAACAAAAATATTATTTCAATGCCACAATTAACAGAAAATACACTTATGTCATCGATGACGAAGATAACACAAAATACAGTAATTATGTCGACTTTACCGATATCAGAAAATACACTCCCCATATCGGTACCAAGAACAGCTGTCAATACCATCGTTACCTTGGCAACACCATTATCAGGAGATGGTAGTGTTACGTCATCACGACTGCAAACAGGAAAAGCAATGAGTACATCAACACCATCAACAACAAGACAAACAACCGCTACATCTGCAGCACAAACGTCTCTCGTCCCATCAGCCTCAGTTGTCAGAAATTCGTTTGGGTTTTCTCCCCTGACGACTGTTGTTCCTAGCAACACACCAGCCTACACCACGCCGACACCAGCTGTGACTGCGACACCAGCAACTGTAACGTCACCCGTAACATTGTTGTCTTCTGATCCGGGTATCTCTGGAGGAATATTCTCTAATTCAGGTTTTGCTGGAGGGATGTCTTCTAATTCGAACTTATTTGGAAGAATCTCTCCCATCTTTACGTCAGTACACACAGGGTTACCTGCCGCTGCTACAGTGACGCCATCAATGTCTGTTGTTACCTGGAGTACGGTAGTAGGTGGCTTCTCAGGTAAGAGTGATGTGGTACGAACCTTGTCTAGTGTGACCAGCAGCTCCATCACGACGGGCACCGCGACTCGGAGACCAGACACCTCAACGGTGGGCGCAAAGACGACAACTGCTACTTCAGGCTCGCCGAGCCTCTCCTCCATAAGGACGACGACACCATCCATCGTCACTACTGTGACTACAGGGACTGTAACACGGCCTATGTCACCATCTGTGACACTGCCGTCCGCGACTTCGGCTACAGCAATGTTGACTACAGGATTACAACAAACAACAACAAGGACAGACTTGTTTACTACTACGCCAATGCTTTTTACGGCAGGTGTGAAAATAGTGTCATTGGCTCCGAGTACACCTGGAATTGCTGCTACACCTGTTGTTACAACCGTTTTACCTAGGACTGTTCTTTTATCTGACGTCACAGTTGTATCTAAAGATAGGGTTACACCTGTCGCTACAGCAACATCTACCATAACAATTCCTACACCCACGGGTGCTCCGACGACAAAAGCAGCAGGTGCAACATCCACTTTCATGACGACACCAGCTCCGATATTTCAATCTACAGCAATATCTGCTACAGCCACAACAACGACGACAACAGCTGTACTACCTGCATCGCAGACGTCGAGGTCTGTAACAACATCAGTACCTTTCATCGGTTCGTCTGCAGTAAGAGCGACGTCTTCAATGTCCTCGGTCATAACATCAAGACCTGCTTCTACGGCTGGGCGCCTGGCAACCACGTCATCTTCCAGCCTCGGTCCTCACACAACTGTTTCTGCTTCCTTGTTGCCATCGACGACATCAGAGACGATGAAAGTCAGTGACCTTGCTACACAGTTGCTAACCACAACTACTTCAACACCTCGGTTAGTTCCTGTTAGTACAAACACTGTCACCACTCCCACAACTACAACTAATGGAATACGACAAACAATGACGCCGACCACATCACATACATCCATCGCTGCTTCGACTACCATCGTTATCGCTTCCACCACCACCACCACTCCTACAACTATTCCAGCTCCGACTATTTCTCCAAGTCGTACAACTCCTCCAACTACATCAAATCCTACGATGTTTCCTTCTCTGTTATCAACAATGCCGACTTTGACTACAAGTTTAGCGCTGACATCCACTGCAGTATCTACAACCAAGCTAACTGTTCCAACTGTAGTGTTGAGAACCTCCAGCAGTGTCAGCACAACATTCACCACTGCTGTAGTCGTGACGACAAGAATTTCCTCGTCCCCTCCGACAACATCCATCGCACCAAGCCGCTCGTCAGTGGTTTTGACGAGTACATCGGTGACAACGCCTGCCTCTGGTGTCCTGACATCCACAACAACTTTGATGACTACGACTGTCCCATCAACCACTACTCCACCGAAGAGTGGTGAGTATGTCTGAGTGTCCGCGTTGAAGGAAAAATAAAATCTGGTATGTAGCTCTCTGGTCACAGGGGTCAGTACAGGGTGAGAGTGTGTTTACGTATCCCAATACACATACACATCACACACACACGTGCACACACACACACACTTCCTATCTCTCTCTTCTTTTTTTTCTTTCTGTCTTTTTTTTTTTTGTCAGTAGGGTGGGTGGATAAGTGGGATAAGAAAAAAACAATGTAATATTTATAGCAACAACCACCGCCACCCTTCCCACGAACTTCAATTAATCTCAAACATTTTTTCTCTCGATATTTCCTCTACACAGAAATCCTTTTCATGGACACGGTGCTCGAGCTGTATAAGCCCGGCAAGCTGAGCTGCACACACATCGGCAACGACTGGTCCTTCGTGGTGCTCCTCCGGAACGACACCGACACCATAGCCGGGTACCAGAACGTCTTCGGGTGCACGCAGATGGTCGGGTGCAACACTTTCCTCGCCAATATGGACCTGCAGGACACCCAAGTGGGGTTCAACAACACCTTCACACTCATCTTCAACAATGTCTCGTGTTCTGACCAGCGCTTGTACACGTGTCAGGAGGTCATCGTGGGTCTCACAGCCAGCGCTTTCGTCAAGGTGGAAGGTGAGATGATGACAGTCCCCATCACACACGCTTCATTAATAGAATTTTGGTAACTGGACCACCATACCAGTCTTCGTTTTTGTTTCAAAGTTTTCTAATCAGACATTTTTTATACTTCAGAGGTATATGACCAATCAAAATTAATATTTCTTTTTTTGTCTCATGCAGTCCCTAAAAGTCTCCAGAGACTGGACATTTCTGTGCCTGCGACCATCAGCAGCGCAACTCCAACAACGGTTTCGTGTTCTGCTCGAGTGGAGGCTGAGAGCGGATCTGTGTTCTGGGAAATCGCAGACCCTGGGGGCTCCACCTTTGTCCACATAGTCCTCAGTGGGGCATCCAGAACCGAGGCTGTGTTTGACGAGTGCTTGCGTGACGTCACTCTGAGGGCTCGACACACTTTCAGTGCTTCTCAGAATGGAGCAAGACTTCGTTGCAGGACAATATTTCCACAAGCGGTTTCGACAGAGGTCGTATTAAATATAGTTTGATGGCAGTTCATTCTGAAGGTATTTTCGAAGAAGAAGCATGATAGACTCACAGTATAAATTTTGTACTACTATTTCAGGTAAAGAAAAAAGGACTTTGCACCTGCGAAACTAAAGTGAAAATGGTGATTTGATGACTATGTGCTTTTTGTTTATAATACCTAAATGGTTTTCTCATGTATGAGAGTTGTATAATAAAATCGGAATTCACAGAAAAACTGCTAGTGGCGAGAAAAGATGAAGTGCCTGATGCAGACTAGAGGATTGCCAGAACAGAATAATAAAGACTGAGATTTTTTGATACAGAGGGAATACAGATGAGACTTTGCTATGGTGACTTTTATCTCCCTTGGTGTCACCTTCGTGTCATTGAATCATTTTTTTTCTCTCAGATATTAAATGTAGCAGCGACTTGTTTATATATATATGTATTGCTTGTAACCTCATGTCTTAATTATTGCTACACTCACTTCATTACGTGTACCTCGTGCATTAAAAAGTTCATAAAATCAGAATTTTTAATGTGGTCATAGTTTCTTCAATTTCCGGATACCACGTATCAACAAGTCTCCCTTCTTTTTTTTTGATTTTTTTCTTCAGTGCCTGTTTAGTCTGAGCAACCAATCATTTTAATCACGAGTCCTCGTTAGTAAGTAATCTAATGTTTAGAAGGAATCCCTTATCCTTACTATTCTTGATCACGTGTTAGCATGTGAGTTCTCACTTGCAGTCTGGCTTTATTGTCTACTCCCAGCCATTTCTCTTTCTTGCTTGTCTCCCATGTATCAGGGACTAGGCATGCACTACCGAACCTCCTCCCTTACTCCGTGTGTATCAGGGGGATGTCTCCCCCATGATTTCCCTTGTCCTCGTGTACCAGACGGAGGTCTCCGTACACCCAGCACGCCCTCCATGTATCAACCAATCTCCACCATGCACAGCCTGGAGGCCATTTCTATTTTTTCTTGTGTCGACTCTCTGAACCTTTATTGTCATGATCGTGACGACAAGTCTTAACCGACTCGTCGCCGTTATCTAGCGAGGATATCTCCTCCAGCTGTGCCAGAGGTTGTCGCAATCCTCGCGGCGGCAAACGCAGTGACCTTACCTTTGACCTCAGGTAGCTGCTACACATTCCTTTTTCCCCGCAGGACCGAGACCCGAACACCCGACCTGTCCCTTCCCTCTCTCCACACCTTACAGGTAAAGCTGGGAGGGTTGACTTGCCCCTCCTTTGACAGATTTAGCGTTTATTTGCATTCAGCGGGAGAGGTAGAAGAACAGGAAGTTCAAAGGACAGAAGATTTGTTGAAAATAAAGATAAGACTTACAAAAATGTGTTAAGCCCTAACAGTTGGCCTGAGGTAAAGTGACGTAAAGGAAAGTGGTTGTAGTTTTCCGTGAAGACAGAAAGTGTCATTTCTCCACTCCTTATGATTGCTCGGTTTGCTGGATGGATGGTTTATTTTTTTATTTTTTTTTTAATTTGTAACCAACAGACTCATTAATATTCTGCGCTGCAAATGGAAGTTATTTTAAACTCAAATTATGTTTATGATATATGATCACATACAGTTCTCGTATAATAGAAATCCAAATGTCAAATTATCTGTACAAAAGTACTCAACTGTATCATAACAAAATAAAATTTACAAACTCGTCATCCTCGTGTTTCTTTTTTAATTTTTGTTGAATTTGACTTACAAAAGTTTATAAAATGTTTTAAAAATGCAGTTCGAGAAAAAAGTGATAATATATGTGACAATATATAAGTGTGTGTGTGTTTTATGCAATTTTACACTGATCCTAATCAAGATGTGTATAAATACTCATTTCGTCCTCAGGAAGTTCGTAAGTCCAGGAAGGTTGCAGACCATTTTATTCCAGATGTGAAGACAGATCGTCATCACGGATGAGTTTACACAACAGCAGTACTTGATGACACCCTCTTGGAACAAATGTCTCCCTCTTTCTCTACACTGACCCCAGCTGTGTAAACACTTTAATGACGAGACCTTCTTGCACTCCTTTGCCAGACTTGTACACGACAGTCAGGACACACATGCAAGCAGTCAAGTGGACACGTAGACAAACATGATTACCACTGACAACTCAAGAAAAAAAAGTGATTAAAAACTGGGGGGTAGCTACCCTGCAACACCTTTCCACCTTCTAACCTTCTCCCCTCCCTCCTTCGCCGATAACGCAGTCTAGAAACGGTCTTTAGTTTTTATTTTCTTGTTTGCTTTTCCTGTAGCCGACATGCGATTGAAGTCCAGCACAGATAAGAAATAAGAATAAAACTAAGAGATAAGAAATATTTAACAGCAGGACTTGACCCCCAGGACCGTCAGCTCCAATATCTCTGTGCAGAAGTTTGTGCAGGTATCGCCAGGACCCAGGGACAGGTGAGGTGGGTGTTATCAAGGTGTGTTACCTGGCAGGTGTACAAAGGTGATATTTTGAGGCTTGTGGGCCGGGAGAACAAGAACAGAACAGGTACAGGTAGCACAACCATGTTACACCTGCAGATATGCGTGTGAAAACGTTTCTTTCTGCGAGTAAGTAGTCGTGGATTATCTAACTGTGTATCGTAAATGTGTCGGTTTTTATTTGTTTTTTCTGATTTTATTTTATTATCTCTTTCTTTTCTGTACACAGTCTCTTTTGTTCTTCTTTGCGTCAATTTCTTCTTCGACTTAAAAACGGATTTTAATTGAAGAAAACTAAGACTTCTACTTCTACAATATTTCTTTCTTTAGCTAAGCTCGTGCCGATACCTATCTAGGGGTGTAAATATATATTAACAACCAATAGAACAAGTACGTTTGAGACCAACAGTGAAATAAAAAATATTTACATTGTCGAATATCAAGCTACACTCTTAGTCTCAAAACATTAAGACAGAAGAAAGCATAAAAATGATTAATCTTGCCAATCATATGAGTGCAGTTCAGTACATCCTAAGATATATAAGCAATATGAAGGCTTTAATTCATTTTTTTATTACTTTAAGATACTCTACTCGTAAAATAATTAAAAAAGTTAAATATGTGATTTACTATTCGTTCCATACTGCAACTTAAATATTAAGTTTCCTTTCATGCCGTGAAAATACAGTCCATGCTTATAACCACGAATTGTTACGGAAATGATTTCTTTTTACTTTTTTAAAATTTATGTATTTATTTATTTATTGTTCATTTAACATTGTCGATATCTTTCTTTTATCTTCCTCCTCTTGGAGTCACGTGTAAAGTGATGTCAGACATGGGGATCAGGCGGTTCCACCTCTGCCCAGCAATAACCGTTGTCCTCTTGATGTGTCTGGTCATTTACCTGGCGGATCTCTTCCACAATAACTGCAGGTATGGAGGTGAGTCAAAGATCCTGCCGACTACACGACTAACATAGGGTTGGGATGCTCTCCCTTGCCCCCCATTTACCCTCACAAACACTTTGGGGAGAGGAGGAGCAGAGTGGTTTGAACGCATTAGTTCAACACCTGGGTGGAAGTAGCAAAACTTACCTGTGGAATGCTGGGTAAGGTTTGTCGGCGATAGAATGGGTGTCAGCTTAGATTAATCAGTATTTATTAGTTCTAAAAGAAAACATTTTATCAAAGATCACATATTTCTTTCTAAGTCTGTTTTTAGCTCTCCTTGATTTTTTTTTATATTAAAAATGTTTCTTTTGTTAGAATTTTTAACTATTTATTGTAGCCAGCCATCACTGACACCTTAAATATTGTTTTTTAATATCTGCTTCTCCTGTTGTCTTCTTTCGATCATCCAATGCCCTACCAAGATGCGGTGAACAAAGCTGACATTCGAGACCCTTCATTGTCAGTTGTGGCGAGTGCAGCAAAGAAATTGCTAGACGAGCATCCTCTCCTCGTCACGGTCATCAACCACGCTTACCTGCCCTTGATGTACAACTGGATGTGTCACACAAAGCGTTTTCAAGGTCTACACGACCGACTGCTGGTGTTGGCAGAGGACAAACAATCTCTCTCACAGTTTAGACAGAGATGGCCTGGGGTCCGTTCCATGACCATCAACTCTCAGCGCTTCAGTCTCGGGGGTCAGCTACCGTTCAACACTGTGGGCTACGTTCGCATGATGGTGCTTCGAACCGAGGTTCTGAACGAACTGGTTCAAAGTAACCTGCCGTTCGTTCTGTTCGAAACGGATTTTGTCTGGTTGAGGAACCCGGTTCCAGATCTCCTTGAGCTGGCTTTCAACGAAGAGTTGGACTTGGTCGGATCGAAATCAGCCGTGGCGGACCAAATCATGTGCGGAGGATTCATTTATTTTCGGAACACAGAGCACACGCGCCTTCTCTGGGCGGAAGTGACGCGTAAGATGCACTCATTGGAAGACAGAATGAAATTCTTGAAAGACAATGAGTCTGCACCGAAGAAGGAAAATGAACAGCGGTACCTCAACAGTCTTCTAGCGGTGAGTTTCTCAAACTCCTTTTTTTGTAATTCAAACACCTTTGAATACCTTGAATATCTGACAAATGTTTGGTCATTAAGGTACATTTTAAATTTCTTCATAGGTGTTACTTCACTTCTGGGTTACAGGTAAATTACGAAGGTGTTCGCTATGGCTTAGTGGATTACAACACGAGTGTGGTCGACGGCAAATGGTACACCAAGGACATTCTTAGGAGACGAACCTCTCCTAAAGCCATACACAACAACTTCCTGACGACCACGAGGGAGAAAATCATCCGCTTCAAAGCGTTTGGCCAGTGGTTCCTCAAATCAGACGACAGTTGTGACGACGAAAAACTACAGCAGCACCCGTTTGCTGACTGATAATGGACTTCGCTTGATGTGTGATAGATGTCTGTGTATGTGTGTTCGTTTGTGTTTGTGTGTTTTCGTATGCTGCCGTCTTTAAATGGATGCTGGAAGATAGGGAGAGGACAAGGGTAACCACATGGATCATGATGCTCTTGTTATTCCGAGCTCGGTAAGCACCTTCTCAAAGCTGTAGCACAACAAACACGAATGACATACATTAAAGAAAACAAAGCACGTGACTCGCGAGATAATTTTGAATGCTTTTATTTTTCGACAACTCTCGAGCAAAAATGCGAACTCTTGCCGGGTTTGTCTCCCCTTGACTGTTATCACTGTCTTACCGCCCCTGCTTCATCTTACTGAGGTATGCAATGGTTGTCACTCACTCATTCTCTCGCTCACTCACAAACTCGCTTATTTGTTTGTTCGTTTAGTCCTTTTTTTAACTTTCACTTTCACTGTACTTTTATTCTTTTGTCTTTCCTACCAACCTGGGTTACAGATGAAGAGAAGATAAAATAACGGGCGTTTTTCCCTAGCATGTGTGCATGTAGTGTTTTATATATATAGTGAGATAGACATAGAGAAGTGAAGATGGAGAGAAAAAGGCAGACAAATATGTGAACATGTTTCTGCGAAAACTTTTTTTTTAAATTTTGGATATGAGATGGGATACAATGTCTACATTTTTAAAACCCTGGGGCACTTTCCGATTGCGTCGCCATTCGCACGTAGGAGCAGATCGTGGAAAAGTTATTAATAGATTCACTACTACCTTCTCTTAAAGTTCAAAATCCAGGTGCACAGAGCTACTTTCTCACTGATCCTTTCCAGACGACAAGACAGTGCAGAACAGTCGACTCGTCCCCACTTAGGAAACCATGTACCACGTGCCATGTGGTCGAAAAGAGGGGACCGAGGGGCCTCAAGACAGGGTCACGTGGTCTTCACATCCCTAGGATGTCGCTGAGCGCCTCCGGACCTCCGCGAGTGGCGAGCGATGGCTGTCGGGCAAGTTGCAGCCGCTTGGATCGGAAGCGATCGGCGATTTCCGGAAGTAGCCGACGACTGACTCGGGAAACATCGTCGCAGGAGACGCAGACACACTCTTCAATCCGACGATACAGGAGAATGATGGATGGACGGCCATCCAGACTTAGGAGCTCCGCCTATAAAAAAAAACAAGAATAGTTGTCTGTATGCATGAATGATGATGATGATGATGCTGATGATGATGATGATGATGAGGAGGAGGAGGAGGAGGAGGAGGAGGAAGAGGAGGAAGAGGAGGAAGAGGAGGAGGAGGAGGAAATCACAAAGAAGGATAACGATTGCCGTACCTCATGGAGACTGGTGTTGTCGATGCCGCAGCAGCACGTGGAGTAGTGCCGGCGGAACATGCTCAGATGCGACGCGTTGACCGACACGACAGGGGAGATCACCGAAGACACCGTCTCGCGACACTCGTTGGTGTGAATGGGGTACGTGATGTACCCGGGCACCGTGAAGTGGATGGACTTGTGCGCCTTGACGCACTCACCCGAAGCCATGGAGGTGTGGCTGAAGACGGTCATGCACAGCAAGACACAGGGACCCGGCAACCGCACGAGTCTCATCGCTCTGACGAGGGCAAATAAAATAAGCGTTTTAATTTAAATTTACATTTTCTTTTTAGAGTTTTTATCTTTTTGAGCAATGCTGCACACTAGTATAAATAAAATATCCTCATGTGCCAACTAAACATTTTGATTAACAGAAATAATTTAAAGCGGGAAATACTTGCCCATCTAGTAAAGGTCTTCATATGTTGTTTCTTATGATTTTATGTACTTGAATATAAAAATTAGTTATTTTATATTTTAGAAGTTAAACAGCACAGAGTTTATTTACTCGAAAGTTGATTTAAAAAATAGTCTTACTGAGATCGCCTGGCTGGAGCGGTGTTCAGTGAAGCGAAAAGTGGAGGACAGCAGACGTGCAGCAACTGTTCTTCACTTTAGATGTTTCCAACCATTCCTGTCTTCTTCGTGGAAAGATCTGCGCCAGTCCTTCTTCTTTCCTCACTTTTATACTTATGCATGGGTGTACGTGAATGTGCGTGTGTAGTTTCGGGTGTGCGTGCGAGTGTGTGTCTGTTCTGTTGGCGTGTATATGTCTGTGTGTGTGTGAGAGAGGTCTCACTTGACTCCCTCCAGACATCCCTATAGTCAACTCCTAGACCATCAGTTATCGTCTGTCGTTGGCAAGGAGAGACTACTTATTACCAAATCGTTGGCAACTCAAGAACCGATGTTTGGAGGACTGCAAGATGGCGCCACGTGTGCGGCTGCTGCTGCTGCGTGTTTCCGGACCCCGCCCAGAGGGCAGCTGGATGCAAGACTCAGACACCATCATCACCCGCAGTAACAGTAACCAGGTAGCACATGGGTCCCTCCAATCAAATCTTTAGGATTAGAAATTCTGCCAGTTTTCTTTTTCTTTCTGTCTCGGGAAAGCCATACCTGTACATGAGCTCTGTTTGCCACCATCACTTTCTGGGTAAAGTCAAGAGAAATAAGGTATCAAAGAAATTCTTTTATTGTGATGAAATTGATTTTATGGTAAAAGAGAATGTAATATTTTTGCAAAGAGTTGTGAAACTACAGCAATTGTCTAATTTTTTTACGATCATTAATCATCGTATTTTTACCGTCTTTACTATTCTTACTATCTTCAAGAAAATGGTGAAGCACAGCCATCGTTCCTCGCAAGACGTATAAACATTAAAAACAATATTTAGTTTTGTAAGAATAAGATGGAAACTTTCGGTGAGTGTTACTTTTCATCTCAGACTTTGGTTTCACCTCGTGGAGCAGCAGTTATAGACGAAGATAAATCTCTTCCCTGGGTGCAACATGAAGAACTGATTGGTGTCTTCTTAGCAAAAAAATTAGTTCAACATCTCGACCAGGTGTTTTTAAGTCTTTAAAAAGGTGTAGAAAGTATTTGACTGTCGAAAGATCCCAAAGATTCATATGACAGATATTTCTCGGAGATTTTGAGTCATTTTCATCTGCAAACTTTGTGCTGGAGAATGTACTCTCAAAGAAAACATGTTTTTTTTTTTATAAAAATTGTATTGCAAAAGTGAACAATCCAGTAATTGCTTAAATAATAAAATCCTGCAGTGGTCATAAAACTGTAGCATTTCAAATCAACAAAACATTAAACATGATTTTTGTCTTTTCTCGTTTTCAAAGTTGCAAGTATGTGTCTGTTTTTGTACATCAGTTACCTAGAAGAATATTTTATCATGTTCCAAATAATAAACAAAGACAAACCATTTGCAGCTGGTGTAAGGCATGTTTATTTTTCTTTCTCTCACCTGTGCTTGTTTGGCAACAACAAAGTGTTATTCAGTGGACAATGACAAGTCAGTGACATGAAAAAATTTAATCGGTATCACCAGTTCTTTGTGTTTTTTAATCAAAATTTATCAAATGTACAACAATTGGAAATCAAGTTCAAGACAGATTTTTTTATAGTTTTCCTCTAGACTGTCCTTTTACGTACGTACTCACATGCATGCGCTATACTTTTTTCATAATGTGTATCTTTATTTGTGTGTGCGTGTGTGGATATCTATGGACCTGTGTGATCTGTGCATGCCAACCCTAAGAGACATTGTACTTTCGTATACTCCCTAGAAAAAATTTTAATTTTCTGGTAACATTACAGAATTAAGTACCAACTAGTTTTCAATCTTTACAGCTTTTTGATATGCTTTGAAAAATGATAACTGCAATTCCAACAAACAACAAGAACAAAATACAAAAACCATTATTTTTATCTGACTGCGCAACAGCACATGTTGCTAGCATTACACTTTGTTTTTTTACCATAATTTTAGATGAAATGCCATGGAAAATTTGACCGAGTGATTAAAGCTCAGCGCATTTTTCAAATTATGTACAATATATCATGAACACTCAGCGAACTAACAAATAAAAAAAACTACTGGTCAAGTAATTTTATGTCTTAAGATGATTGTTGATAATCTAAAATGACTAGACTGATGTCTATGACAAAGGCATGATTTTAGTCATTATATCACCGTAGGTCACTTTCCATACTGACCAGAAGCAAACAGCTTGAGGACTGTGGTTTACAAGAACAAAGAAAGTGTATTCTGTCCTCATCATTGACGACGTCGTTGGCTGCATGCCCCGTAGCCAATCACACTATGATTACAGGACATGCATCCTTACTTCGACATAAAACATTATTGCTCTAGGCCGAAGGGAAAAAAAATATTGTACAATGACCACAAGTCAAGACAGATTTTCAAAATGGACCTGAAAGTGAAAACAAGGACAGCAAACCTTTTTCTACAAAATTAATAACATTGAACCATGAAACTGATTCAATACCTTTATCATTAATTTGTTTCAAGTATAATTTAGACATTATTGTTTGACCTTCTGAAAAAGTATAAACATACTTTATCCCGGAACAAGGGAATAAAGAATAAGAAAAACCTGGAATAAAAGAAAGAGGTAGAGACAGGTGACGTATTGGAATGACATCTGGAATGGCCTCGAAAATACGAAATACAAGTCTGCACTAGGCTAATGCAGAAGAAACATTGACTTCAGAATCAAAATGAACACTCAATAGAACTTCATCTAGAAAGAGGACGTGAACCGTTTCCACTACGGCAATGGAGGTAAAACAACGGCTTTGGTATCAGTAACGGGACTTTCTCATTTACATCAGGCTACAACCAGAACCTTGCCAACTGGTCTATATTTGTTCCTGACATAATGGTATGGATAAGTACACATTGTGAGTAAGACACTGAGATAGATTCTGATCAGAATCAGAGTTTATAAAAATGCAGTGAAAAAACCCATGCAGTATACATGCATTTCATTCTAAAATAATTTGTAAGTAAGAGGTATGACATTTCACAAATATCTTTGTTTTCTGCTACACTAATTACTAGTAAACAATGGTGTGGATGTTTTTGTACCGCCTTATTTTAATAAGGATGTACACATACGAATGCTTTCACGCACACACATGTATATTCAAATGCAAAGAACACATGCAGAGATAAACACACAAACATACACATCAAATACAGCAATACCTAGCAAAGCATCTTTAAGCGAATTTAACTCGGGTCTACGTCCCGCAGTAAGACGACTTTTCTTAAGAAAAAATGTTTCAAATCTGTACTGAGCGGGACCTATCTTGGAAGGTATACCTTCAGTCGACCGCAGATTCATAAATGTGAGGTCTTCAAGAAGAAAAGAAATCAAAAGTTGTTTTTTTAGCCTACAAAATGCAGTGATTTCTTTAAAAGCCTCCTTCTCCAAGGACAGGTGACACGTCACTAGAGTACTGGGGTTTCTAATTGGCAATTACAGTAAATACAAACTTCATTAAGACAGTGTAGCAAAACTGTAACATTAGCAAATAGCACCAAAAAAATGGTTTTTACAACGTAACTACATGACAGCGACATTTTCTTCTATGAACACAGAAGTCTGGAATGCCCAAGTGTAAAGTCCTGCAACGTCTGCTCCAACACCACAGTCACTGCCAGCACTTTCTCGAAAACAAAACCTCACACGAAGAATAAGATCTTCCTTTGAAAACGTGATTGGTGAGATCCCAAATCGCCACTGAGTACCCGAATCATAAAAAAAACCAAAAAAAAAAAAAAAACAAACACACTTCTTAAGTAGATCATTATGCCTGCAAACTTTTCAAAGAATTATTACAAAGAACATATTTTAGAACCATTATTTAAGCGCTTGCAATATTTAATAAGCCACAATGATGAGTATTTCATGGAATGAAAGTCATCGTGTTAGCATTCCTCGTTCTTCAACATAGTCTGCGTGACGTCATAGGTTGGGTTTTCAATTCCGGAATCAAACGTCACACTGTCTCCTCCTCGAGGAAAGATTACCTTTGGGTAGGTTCCCGAGCTTTCTTCTGTCAGCTTTGAATGAGGAATAGTGTAGCCATGACGCCTAGAGAAGAAAATGTTGAGTTAGACTCGTGACGTATTGAATATTAATTAAAATAACACATGCATATTAACGTGGAATACTGAACAATTTTATTACTAGACTATACAGTAACAACAGTAGAAGCGTGGCTGACAATGTTTTTCCCACAGTAATGGTAAAATTTTTGCGGCTTTCCTTCCTTTTTGGCGACCTATGAGGATCAAGAAATTATCGTCGTTGTCATTTTGTCAATCTTGTCCTCACCGTTCGTACATTCAAACTCTTTCAACCCCAGAGTTACAGGGCGGATATCGTAGATTCTAGGTCTTTGACACAGTCGTCATTATCTTGTCTGGATCTTCGCGTTGCACTCCGCCAGACTAGTCTCGAGTCAAATGGTAATTGTGAATAAATGAAGTAGGTTTTACAGTTTTTTGTACAAGATTTTGTTGAGAAATGTGTAGTGATTTCTGTTTTGTTCTTATCACATTTATATACACACAAAAATATATCGTTATGCCATGGTTGACAGAACATCATGTTTCAATGAGCTTTGTCTCATTTTTCTTTCGGATGTAGAACCCCAAAAAAAAAAAAAATAAAACGATGGGTGACCAATATAAACTGCTAGTGAATTAAGACTTATTTAGTATGCATGTCAAATATTTTCTAAATAATTTTTGTCACTAGTTTATATGTTGTTGTATTAATACAGTTGTAAGTTCTTGTCCTTAGTTCTTGTTCTAGCATCCATCACAATGGTCACTAATTGTTTCGAGGAAGACCTAAGGGAAAACATCCACCGCTCTCTTTATACAAGCAACATCTGTCAGCCTCTTCATCTCTGTTCACCTTACCTCTTGTTGAGCAGGGACGCTGAAACCGCAGCAGCCAGCAGAAGATTTACCAAAACGATTGCCACTGCACAATTGTCACTAGTTATTGTCTACTTATAGACCAATCCAACCCAACTGTCACTAGTTATTTCTAGTTATTTTTTTGTTACATTAAGCCAACAAAATTCTGTTTTTTCCTTCCATAATTAAGCCTTGTGTTGTGGTAGTCTTAAAGTGAGTGCAGTCGACGTTGCTAATTAAGTTTAAATTTGTATTTGCATGTGAGAAGTTTAATAAAATATACAGCGTGTAATGTCAAGAGGAAATAATAAGCATGAGTATCTATCACTTTTATTTTTGTTAACTTTACCTCTTGTACACTACGAACGCTATCACCCCAGCGGACACCACAAGAGCAGTCAGAACGACTGCCACGGCAACGATGGTACCCGAGTTGGCTGCTAACAGAGAAAAAGAAAACAACAATTAGGAAATCTGACTAACAGGACTTTCGTCAGCTTTTATTTTTTGTGTAATTTTGCTTGTTTGTTTTTGCTGCTGGGTTGTTTATTGTTAGTGTTTTGATAATTGTTTATTGCTTGTATTTTGTTAATCGGTTATTGTTTGTTTTGTTGTTTGTTTTGTTGTTTATTTTTTGTTTATTTTTGTTTATTTTTGTCGCTTTTTGTTGTGTTTTGGTTGGATTTTTGCTTTTTATGTCTTTTGTAATGTTTACCTGTGTGGCAACTGGAACTCAGAATAAATTCACTTGCTGTCTTAGATACCACTGGACATAGAGGTTACATTATCCACACATCACCGCGTCAAGCAGTGACATCAAGACCTAGTTCACACATTTTGTAACAGAATGGACAAGATGTTTACTTTTAAAATTCCACGAAATAAGCAAAGATTGACTGTCCAACTCACGCTGACTCTGGCTTTCACCAGCGACGGGAGGCTTGTCTGTCTCCGCTACCCTGGCGCTGGTGCCAGACCCAGTCCTAGGCGTTGGAGTCACGAGCTTTGGGCTGTTGGACGACGTCATCGTTGGACGTGGACTGTTTCCCGTTGGCAGGGGCGAGTTAGTCTGGAAACTAGGCAGCGTCTCCTTCGAGTTAGTCTGGGAACTAGGAGGCGTCTCCGAGTTAGTCTGGGAACTAGGAGGCGTCTCCTTGGTAACTGCTGTGGTGGGTGTGTTGTCGGAGACTGGTAAGCTCGGGGACTCCCTATGGAACTCGTCCTCGTCCTCGACCTCGTGCTCGTTGTCATGGTCATAGTGAGGGGTGAAATGGTGAGACGAAAAGTCTTCAGATGAAGAGAGTGAAGAGGTCGGCTCAGCTGGCTTTGACGTCGTGGTACTCTCTTCAAATACTAAAGACACGATGAGAGGAAGAAGACCCAGGTGAATATACAGAAATCAAAACAAGTGCACTTGTAGTCCTAGCTAGACACATGCCTACGGTGTACGCGTACTTGTACACAAACATACACAATAACATGCTGTCTACATACACAAACACAATAGCGTGTACATACATATACACAATAATATGTTATGTGTACATACACCTACAAATTTGTAGGTATTCTGTGAGTATAAATAGAGAGATAAAATATTATTGTATGTATTCACACATACACACTTACCTGTGAGTAAATGTGTGTATTTATATATGGAAATAGTGTATGGTGGTATATACAACCCTTACATGTGAGCACATATACATATTGTGTACATATACACGTTCACATGAGAAATATATACATACACGTACTGATACATGTGTTTCTATGCCCGTGATGTGACATCACACACACACAAGCATACGTAACCTGAAGAATTTGATCTCTCCTTACGACTTGAACCCAAAATCTCAAGCAACGAGATCGTCCTTTATGACAAATACCAAAACAGCAAACTTGTCTCGTCATATATTTATATACATTCGATTCTTTCACATTCACAACAATCAGAACTCAGAATATTTCGGGAAAGAAGACAGCGAGCGACTTCGATGACTTTGAGTGTGAGGTAATACTATGCACCTTATGTGATTTGAAAAAATGTAGCTTGATTGTTTTCATAACCATACACAATTCAGTACAATGTGAGCTATTAGAATTATTAGTTGCTAAGATAAACCTCGTAGGATCGCTAAAAAAATTTTGAACCTGTTTTTCTCAAAATGGCAGCTAGGGTACCTACACACTTCAAACCTGTATAACTCAGTAAGAAATACCAAAAGAAATGTCGGAACCTGTAAATCATAACTATAAAATTGTTGTTAAAATTCATTTTGTAGTAACGTGTTAGATATAATAGAAAGAGTTTCCAGAGAGATTATAGCTTCAAAGAGCACATAAACAAGGCTGGGAGTCAAGACTCACATGGAAAGCATCCTCCTCCAGGTGTCTCCATGTAATTATCAGAACACATGCAGCGCCGTTCGTTGTGGGGCAGAGGTATGCACAGGTGAGCACATGAGTTGTTCCTGCACACACTCACGGCTGTGCCGGGTAAAAAAATTATTAAAATTGTAACCTGAAGTAATAACAATGGTCTAGATTTTTGCCACCATTTCTTCATTTATAATACTTTCCAGAAATACTTTGTACATTGTACTCTACTTAAAAATTCAAATCGCTCTTAAAGCGAGGAGTTATTATAACTATTGAGTGATTAGTGTCTGTGCTGATGTTGATGCTGAAGATGAAAAGTTCATACCTCGAAGTATTTCAGAGGAGTTGAAGCCACTGATACCGTAAAGTTTTGTGAAATTGGCCGTGCTGTAAGGCATGATTTCTCCCCCAGACTTGTGCATCCTGGCCAGAGAGCTGCAATGTCCAGTGGAGAGAAGGGAGTGAAACAGTGAAAAATAAACATTCTGCACGTGTAAATAAATATGTGTGCGTGTTCTTGCGTTTGTAAAATAATGTGTGAGCTTTGAATAAAAGGACTACTCAATGGCAGCAACGTACTTCCGGCGCCAGTCGGTGACGTAGAGAAAGTCTCCCATGACGAAGAGGCCGAAGTAGTGGGCGGCAGGTTCGATGACCATAGTGCGGTTGGTCTGCGTGTCGATGTTGTACATGTGGATGGAGTTGGCCTGTGCGTCTGCCCAGTACAGCACTCGACCTGCCCAAACACCATCTCTCACTCTTTGTCTGTTCAACACCTACACTTAAATTCTACAATGTCCTACATCAACACATCAACAGCTTCATTTCTCCACTAAAGAGCGGACTTGATGAGGTTTATACAAATAAAAACAAAAAAGTACAAATATAGAGTCAAACCACTCGCAGAACCTATTTGCGAAGTCGAGAGAAATGTAAATATATCAATTTATCATTGCATACAATTAGCAATAATAATAAATATCACCTCCACATTAATGTTATATATTTTAATGATTTAACTTGGTTTGTGCAATGTTAAATTAATAGGTATAAGGTATTGTAAGAGTCTACAAAAAACTATTACCGGATGGGGAATTTTTGGTATTGGTGTTTGTTGTATTTTTCATTTTAAAACTCCCCATCATGACAATGCAAAAGTGTTTAACGGAGTAGGAGAGGTTACCTCTGACGTCGAGGGCGAGTCCGTTAGGCCAGGAGAGAGTTTTAAGGGAGATCACTATCGTTATCCCGGTGCCATCCATGCTGGCCGAGGAGATCCGAGGTTCTTTACCCCAATCCGACCAATAAATCTTCCTGCATTATTTACCAGAAATTTAAAAATTTAAATACAATATATTTTCACCGTCTTTGCTACTTTCATAATCATCGTCGTTCGTCATCACTCACATGATGATTACGTCATTCTACATTTAACTGGTGCTCTTTATATATCATCCCATGTTTACTTATATATTATTCTATTTTAAATACTGTCATGCCATATTTTACTTATAGGATATTTTAGTACAAACACTAAGTTTTACGATTCCCTGGTACTTCACAAGCTTACCCCTCAGTTGGTGACGCGACAATATCACGTGGCTCGTCAAGGCTGTGGTTAATGAGTGTCCTAAACTTTGAGAGGTCGACAATGGACACAACTCCAATAACGTCATTGCCCGTGTCCGTGTAGAAGAGGAGCTGGTTGATGAAGTCAACTGCGATGCCATCACAAATGGACTCTGAAGCCAGCAGAAGCATGATCAGACTTGAACTTACAACATTCACGACAGAAACATGATCAAACCAGAAGTTGAATTCTTTGTTTAAAAAAAAAAAAACGAGTTTAGACCTGCAGGTAGCTTGAAGACAGAAACTCGGGGTATCAGGCAAATTCGACCATTTTGTTCATTCATGGTGTCAGCAAATACTAATTTTATTTTCTAAAAAAAAAGCTTGAGCTACGAGACGGACTTTTAATTACGAAACTCGAAGCCATGTAAGTGCCTCATCCTGCTTTAAAAAAATTCCAAGGGAAGAAATGAGAAAAAAGTCATAAACAGATTGCGAGCTTACTTTCGGAGAGCTTCCGTACGAGCTCTGTCTCGCGGGACTGGAGTTCCGTGCGCGCCAGGACGTGCGCAGTGTTGTCGGACCAGTACACATGTGACGTCAAAGGGTCGAAATCGAGGGCAATGGGTTCATGCTCTGTGGCCAGCCCCAGAGCGCTGATGGCGCCGTTGCGGGTGTCGATCTGATAGATCTGCTTCTGCGCGTCGTTGACGATCAGAAAGTTGTCGTTGACGAGCTCTGCGCGACGAAACAATTGTTGTAGATGAGCGGTAAGATGACTGTAAGGACGCCACATCAAAATTGTGAATTCTATGATAACAGAAACAGCTAAGAATGGGTAAGCTTTTAGCTGATGAAATACTAAGGGACGTTTGTGCGTTTACTAACATTATTATTTATAAAAGACACTGATGTCTCCCGGTCAAAAGAAACTGCCACCAAGATGGAAGGATGCATCGTATCCTTTGGCAGCAACGACCCAAACAACATCAAGACAAAGATCGGTGAGAGTAGAATAAAAACAGACACAAATCAGTCCCCGTAAGCTGTTGCTTGTCCATTTTTAAGGAATTGCACAATCGAAGTTGTACAAACTTCAGATTCAGACACTTGGTTTGCTGTTTGTTGAAACTCAAATTGAGTAACAATGAGCCCAATGAGTAGGTACGAGATGCACTCTATAAAAAAATTAAAAGAACAACAATAACAAAAATTATAAATTAATAATAAATTAAAAATATAATTTATTATTTATAATGAGTAAATATTATTATTATTATTTCGTGCTTAAATACAGATTTGGTCTGTAGGAAGCATTACAGTAACCACAACCTACTGACACCTGTAGTCTACCTGATCTACAGTGGTAGCCATTGTCGTCCAGCTGGTATCCCAGGCCGCAGTGACAGGTGTAGTAACTGTTGCCGTGAGGGAGACACAGTTGCTGGCACTTATCTTCCCCTTCTGGACATTTGGCTGTTAGAGAAGCACACCAGTTCCATGACAAACAATGAAGATACACTTTCAAAAGTTTATCCGTCCTTACATTTCTCCGTCAGCATGATTGAGGGTGTCGCAATCTACCAAACATTGACTCTCTTTCTTCTTCGTTTTTAACCTCTCTCTCTCACACACACACACACAGGTAAAGGGAATGAGATTAACCAAGAGGCGCCCTGGTTCAATTTCCGTGTGGTGCAGTAACTCCCCAGTTTGATCCAGCTGTGAACAATAAGGGAATGGGTACACGGCCCCATGGAGAGTTGGTGACGTAGCTAGGAAGTGGAGCTAACCAGGGTTAGGGTTAATTAGCCTTCACATTAATTTGGTACTAAGTTAAGGGATGTCTTTAACGCTTCACACCCTAATGACATAAAAAGGGTGAAGGGTTTTTTTTCTGTTAGTAAAGAGCTTGAGGATGTACAATGTACATTTCCCTAGCTTTGAATTAACGGGCACCTTCTTGCTTCCCTTTGACTGCTGATGTAGCCAACCTTCTGTGTAGAGCTGTAGGTCAAGTGGATGCACTGATTATGTGCTAATTAAACCTACTGAAACCACTACGCAGTCGAATTTGAAAATATAAAGGTTCCTAATTACACCATCACAATCACAATCACACAGAAATGACAAGGAAACAAAGACAGCTGAATAGTCGAACAAAGACACTAACACATGAACGTCATTTTACAGGTCAGACAGACAGACAGACGAACGGCCACTTGAATGGACAAATGGCAAAAAACTTGATTTTTAGCTTTTAGAAAAAATGTTTGGCATGGTTGAGGACGGGTGGAAGAAGGTGGGTGTAGGGGCAAAGATTTGTCTAAACATTTGTCACCGGTATTCGGACAACAGGTGTCTGGGGAGCCTGAATCCCTAACCCTCCCCCCCAGGGACTTCAAGCATGAACTCACACTTTAACTTGGGCTGCGCCAGGGGGTCAAAGGTGATGATGTCGCTGGCGTCGCCGTAGCTGGGGTGGATGATACCACGAACCTTGCGCATCTTGTCCAGACGTGCCACGTGAATGCCATTCATCTCACCTTTGTCTGTCCACAGCAGCAGATCCTGATAACGATAGCGACAACAATAATAACAACGACAATAGTCACTGGTCTACAATACACCTAAAAAAAGAGAACATAAGACCTAAGTGGAGATGACACTGTTGGGGTGGTCCTACAAAAGATTTGCACTAACATGACCCACCCTGTACAACAACACATGACTGGAACGAAATTCGTTTATACAAGAGACTAAGATGTCAGTGCTACAGTTTAATCGAGGATGAAAAAGCTGATACAGACCTTAAAAAGACTGATTCCGTAGAAGCGCACATTTTTCATGGTGAAGAAAGTAGATTTTATGTTCGTGTTCAGGTCAACTTGTCCCACCTGGTTTAGCTGAGAGTCTGCCCAGTACATTCTGAAAAATACATTACAAACATCACAAAATGTTGTCAGTAAGCAGAACATCGACACTACAAAGTTGATTTTTTTGGGGGTCATCAAGCCTTTCAATGAATTTTCAACAATTTTCAAGACTTACATATCTGTCTGGTAGTCGATGAAAAGATGGTTAGGCTGCCCAACGTGTTCTTCAATGACTAATTCTCGTTCTGTGCCGTCCATATTTATTTTCTCTATCTTTGCGTGCATTAAATAATCATCATCACCGAGATCCGTCCAGTAGACTGTCCTGTGGGTAAACAAGGATATTGTTTTAATAATTCTTATCAACTGATCTTGTGCATGATGAAAAACATCTATGTTAGCAAATGAAATAAGATTTTTTAAAAGGATTTTGTCAAGTGTTTTTTTACTACCTTTCTTAAAAATTTTACAAAGTTTGAGTGTTGTTTGGTACTGAGTTGTCATTTCTGATGACAGAAAAGTTGTTTTTACCTGGATAGCTTTACGTTAAGATTCTCTCTGTGCTATGTAATTTGATTATTACAATAAAACTGACAGTCATTCAAGAAAATGTCAGCATCTAAGCCAAAGTGAGAGTAACTTCCCACTCTTACCCTCTAGCCGGGTGGACTGCGATACCCAGGGGGCTGAACACCTTGTCGTTAACAAATACCCGCTGGTAGGCGCCGTCCTTGCGCGCCACCTTGAGGACACTGTTGGTACTGTCGGTCCAGAACAGGTTGCCGCTCACCCAGTCCAGCGCCAAGCCTGCAAAAGTTTTAACAAAATTTACAGAGGACATTAGACCTCAATAGAAACAAGACCCCAGCTCGAGAAACCCCTCCTGATGTTTTCAGATGACCAACAGGTTAGATTTTCTTTTCCCATACCCCTAACTCATCTTCTCAAGCAGGCGAGGGCAAGTAGTTGAAATATTTTTCCTAAACCATGACGAGGATGCCGATGGTTAGCAGATAACATTTCTTGCAGAGGTGTGAGATTTCATGAATCTGAGGACTCTGGATGTGCTTAATTATAAAGTCATCCCCACCCCTACCCGACCCCTGATGGAGTGAGTAGCTCTGGCTTTTACCTTTGACTGTTCCAGTTCCGCCCGCCACAATCTTTGCCTTGGCCCCCGTTTCCAACGGAATGGCGGAAATGGTGTTGGTGTAGTTGCTGGAGTAGTAGAGCATATTCTGGGCGCCGTCAAAGGTCAAGGCCAGGTACCCGTAACGTTCCGCCAGGAAGCATTGCGAGGTCAAGGTGACGTTGTCCAAGGACATGTCGGCCATGTTGGCAGGGTACTGGCAGATGGCCTCGCCGATGGCATACAGGTGTGAGGGATGCACAAAATGTTTGGTGACTGAAAGAAAAATCACGCGTCAATAAACAAAAATATGTGTGCACTAAATCAATGTTTGTAGACACAGTGACGCTGAAATGAGTTTATTGACACAAACTTAAGCCAAAGATATGTTTAGTGTAATACCGATGGATATACTAAAGAAATGCTTATCATAGATTTGTTCATCTGTCTGTCACGGATGTGAGCGCCACGACATAAAGTAGAAAGTAGAAAATGTAAATAAATCAGTTTGTAGCATTTTAAGACAAAAAAGTAGATGAGAGAAAGAGAGGGTAAGAAAGATGGAGAAAGGAGGTAGATAAGAAAAAGAGAAAAGAGTGGATAGACAGAAGAAGTCAAATACTCAAAGTCTAAGGTGAACCCTAGGACTTTGAGTACTTCACATTTGTGTTAATATTCGTTTTACGTCCAGAAATTATTTTTGGTGGAAAGAACACCCGAGTGATTGTGTGTGTACGACACCTCCAGTGTCCCCAACACTAATGATCTCACTGGTTATCATAGCTTCCTCCCCTACCCCCCGAAGTCCCTGCTAAGGCAAAGACAGGATGATATAAAGGACAGAGTAGATATTTAGCTTCAGATTTCTCATCGGACAGACGAAAAAAAAAATACTTCAAATAGTTTTCGAAGACTTAACATCGTAAAAGTATAGGAAAGTGCATATCGAAACGATAGTCATCTACTCTGGACCTTTACTTTTGGTATAAGGCGTGAATTTAGACTGTTAAGTCCAACGTACGGTTGCAGCCTTTGTTGTCCGGCATCAGGACGTAACCTTCCCCACAAATACACTTGGGGCCTGTCAGAGGGTCGTCCACGCACATGTGTGCGCACTTTTCTGCATCGCACGCACCTGGGACAAGAGGTTGTTTCAGTAAACAAACACAGCAAATTAAGTGCAAGGTTAACAACCAGAGAGGTATGTCCTCATTGCAACCTGAACTTAAACGAAGAACGGAGGGAAATTTGCAGGGAAGAGGGTTTAGAGAAAAAAGACGTCTGATTAAACGATAAACGAATTGTCTATTTTTTTCGGTTGACTCACTGCTGTTGCCCTCTTGTTGACTTTCATCGTACATGATGATGCTGTTGGGCACGTTACCCAGTGTGAAGCTGACAGGTGGAACATGTCCGACCCGATTGAAAATCTTGAGCAAGCCGTTTGACTGCTCCGTAACGAAGAGAAAGTTCTACAACATATAGATAGAGGCAGAAAGGTTTGTGTCAAACAAAAAAAAATTTGTAACAATCATTGTCCATAACAGAACAACATTGAGAGTTGTTTTAGTGACAGTATTATTTACAACACCGATAACACAGTTTCAATGACAGTCATCCTCCAACAACACAGACACGCAGCAAGGTATTCTTGTTCCATTCTTTACAACACAGATAATACAGTTATGTCTTTATCATTTTCATTTCAACTTTTGAAATCAAATTTCAGATTGCATACTGCTCATGAAAAAGACCTTTGTGTTAACAGCACGCCATCAAAGTAGGACGCAAATATATTGGAACATTGGATGGTCCACAGTTAATTAAATAAAAAACAGTCTATCATATACGAGAAGCTTCTCTATAAGTAAGCTCTCTTATAAGTAAGTCAAGTGCAGGAAAAGAGTAGTGTGGCGGGGAAATCAGCAATTTGTAACTGGAATGTTTGAAGTCTTCACGATCTATTGGTCGGACCACCTCGCGTACCTTGTGGACTGCGATACCGTAGTAGTTGGTCCCGGTGTCTATTCTGAAAACTTCGCGGCCCATTCCATTCAGCGAGGCACTTTCCACAGAGTATATACCGCTGTCCACCCAGAAGATGCGATCCTGAGACATATCCAAAGCCAGACCTCTCGGGTGCACAAGGTTCGAGTCAACTATGGTCCGTCTGTTGTTGCCAAGGAGATCGCAGACTTCAATGCGTGGCCTGATGCCCCAGTCGGAGAAGAACAGATATCTGGAAATGTTCAGGTCAGTAAGAATCAAACCGTAAAGTGTAAAATGTGATTTTTAAATCTGAAGCTATAGAAGTTAAAAGAGGTACAGTGATAAAATAGTAAGCACATAATATTTGAAAGATTGTAAATTTATTTCACAACAAGCAGGTGCAACCCTTGACCTTTAAACCTCCAAAGATACGTTAATTAAAATATTAAGCGTTGTAATTATCTTTTTTTTCTGGTGATTTCATTACATCAGACAGAGGATGTGGGGGGTAGAGACATACCCCTTCTTGGGATACACAGCCAAGCCGTGAGGGTTGTCCAGGCCCTCTTGCACCAAGATGCGGTAGATCTGGTCTTGGCCACCCGACTTTCGCAAGGGCGCCATCATGATCCAGTTGTAGATGCCATCAGACCAGTAGACGTTGCTAGATACCCAGTCGACGACCAGCCCCAGAACCTCCGAGGATGTACCCGTATACACGTCCACTGTCTCCGTCGACCTGCAACCCGCGTCTACAGCACTCTGGTAATTTGTTCATGATATAAGGCTAGCAAGTCAGAATTCATAAAGACATTGGAGCCAACAACTTGCTGTTTGTTTTACTTGACAAAATTTAGAAGTTTGAAGTCGTCGTTTTCATCGTCGATGTTCTTTCCTTTGCTAGGTGTGGTTATATGGAGTTGCTAGTGGTGTTGGTGGAAGTTGTTTATTTTTATTTCTGTTGTTGGCAATGGCAGTGCTGCTGCTGTTAATAATGGCGGACTTTCTTAATTCCAGTATAAGAACCCGTTCCTCCCCGCATTAGAAGAAATATAAACCAACCCTAGTTATACTCCGCTAATGAAGAAAAGAAAGTGGTATGGATGCAACAGAGAGAGAGAGAGCAGAACCTTAAGAGGTTATACGAACCCATTCAAGTACAAGCCCTGAATCTTTTTGTTCATAGCCTCGCTCCACACAAGCATCTGCTTCCGGTAGTCAAAGCCCAGGGCCTTGAACTCCCATCCGATGTGCGGGGCACTAATCTGTTTGACACTCGGCATTCGGTTGGTGACCCACACGGAGGGGTCACCTTCTATGCCCACCAGGCGCGACACCACCAGTTGCAGGGATGGAGTTTGAGCCCAGATCAAGTTCGACTCGTGTCGAACTGCAACAAACATCATTCAAGCCAAAATCTCGATGGTGCTACAACAATTTATTACACTACAGCACAAAACAGATAATGTGTCATCACTAAACAGATTGTTTCTTTAAATTAAGGTAGTAAACGCACAGAGAAGTGGTTTTGCTTCAGTAAGGCAGACCACTTGATCTTTTGACTTTCTTGTACAGTAACGGAAGCTTTAGCAAAAATTATGGAACCCTTAACTAGCCTGAAGTTGTACTCTAAGTGGCTTTCATTTACAACCGGTGCAACCGTACTGTTGCTTAGCTGGAGGACAGATGCTGGTAAACAAAGATAAACAAATTAAGGGAGCAAAAGTGCACTTAAGCTGAATATATTTATTTCTGTAGATATTTATTTCTGTAGATATACAAATACCAGGGACATAGCCTACAGCTTTACATAAATATAAAGTGACAGTAATCTAAATGCTAGATGTATAAATGGTGGGATAAGCTAGAGACCATGAGGACAGTGGCTGTGAAGGGTTCACCCTGTCTAGAACACGACATGTGAAAGGCGAAGCCCAACCTTATCCTTCCCCGACATTACCTTCCGAGATAAACTAGGTACCTGTTCCTGCCGAGCAGGGTAGACAGGTCTGGGGGAACACGTTTACCATTGACAACTCCGATATGTTTGTGTAGTAATAAAGGTGTCATTAAAGTTTTTGTTACGGGCAGTAGCAGAAAAGGAGTCAAAGGCTAAGTAGGATGGTGGTGCGTCAATGGCTGGACACCTCACCCGAGGTGAGACCTGTCTAGCCCTTGAACCCCGAGGGCAAAGCCCTCACCGGAAACACCCTTCGAGCAGGCTGACCTACTTTCTTTATGTGGGTTTTCGCGCACCACAGGCCACCAAAGCGGAGGACAACTGCTTGATAGTTCTGGATCTTTCTGGCAAACACGAGGAAAATGGGCGAGGGAAGGGAGGTAACCTATCAAGGAGCTTCTGGCTTCAAGAAAATACAAAGTTGAGATTGATAACAATGGGCTGTTGAAGGGGATGGGGAGAAACGGTGGATGTCCAGGTTGTCTTTGACTTCAGTGATGATGGAGTTATGGAGAAGGACATCCCAATGTCCAGCTATGTGTATGGAGTAGATTTCCTGGGAAAAATCCGGTTAATGATGCTAATCATATTGATAAATACGCGTGAAGTCTAGAAAATACTATATTACAAAATATATCCACAAACTCGGTGAAGCTTGTCCTGATTCCTTTATGGTCAAAGGGGCATGTGGGTTGGCTCTAAGAACTGTTTAAGGCCGATAATAGATTGGATGGACAGAAGAACCAAAACCAAACCCAAAACTAGTAGAAAACGTTGGTAGCATCGACTGGTGGCATGGCAACTGTATCTAGCCTCACTGTGGTGTGTAGTACACTACTTCCGATCCCATTTCCGAAACTTAGAAGACATTAAGTGTAGGCGTGATGGGAGAGACACGCCCTTGCGGGTGAGGACAGCCGATAATATTTACTGTGATTACCGTATTCTATCTGCATGGTAATACTTTGATAAGAGGTTTAAATGGAAGTCATCTCGATTAACTTTGTTTAAATGGATAATAAACGCTAACCTCGCCGTGATCAGCCTTTTTCCAGATCACGTGACTTCCAAACTGGGTTTTAGGGAAGTCACAGGTAAACACACTCAAAATATAAGTGCTTCCTTTAAAATATGAACTATGTGTTATATTTCATTTTTCCGCATTGCTGTCTTTTCGAAATACACCACATAATTACACACACATTGTTTCAACTTCATTATTTATGTTTGTCACTCGTCTGCTCATGATGTGGAGGCGCAATGGTCATGGGCTTCAAAAGATAATATTTAGTTTCTGGTTGTTATAACTAAAATGATTCAACAGGCATGTTTAAGATAGATAACCTTCTCCTGATTAATTATTCGTCGTTTAGAGAGAACTTTCTTCATGCATTAGTAGTACGATACCGGTTTCCAGTTCACTATCTGAAAATTTCTAAAGTCTATTAAAAGGTAATAAAATTTTAGAAACGAACAGTTAAGTTAAAGCAGATTTTGTAATCAGCCACAGAAAAAATGTCTTGGGTCAGACAGTACACTGATGAATTTAAATGCTTCCTTCTTGATTAGATAGCATCTTAAAATCAAGCTACATTGTCTAATACATTGTACTCAAACAAATATCTACAGTTAACCAACTGGGGTCACGAGCGAACCCTGTATTTCCTTTGTAACCTGTTGCTTCCATGCGTAGGCAAAAGATGTTTTCGTGGCGCCAACGTCTTCACGACTAACGATGGCTTTCAAAACAACTGTGGAACCGATAAGGCGAAGGTTCATTTCCCGTGGCCCTTGTTTCTAGTGCCGTGAGTGATGACGTGGTGACTGTGCCATGTCTGTAATTACCCCCAATTGACACTGCATGCCATGGTCTCCACACACAAATCTACCACAAATCAGGTATCTGATTTCTTCATGAGGAAATCGTCAAGAGCTGGCAGCCTGTCTGCCTCTTTCATTCCTCCCATCTCCTTCCTCCCTCCCTCTCTCCAGATGATTGTCTATTAGTCTGCATCACACACACAGAGATGGAGAAGCCCGCACCGCGACACCGAGAAACAAGTCTGCCATGGCATGGAGTCAATTAATATTTGCGACACTGAACATAAAATTGGCGACGTGACGTGCGACACAAATATAGGTCGGAGAAGGCAGAGCGTCTTGCTTGCAGATGAATTTATCGAGTGGGTGATGTGACTGGCAGACCCGCCATTAACGGCAAAGAGTTCAACTCCAGGCTGGAAACCTGCAGCTGGTAAAGAAAATAGTCCAGCGGATACTTACTTGAAAAAGCCGCCGGGAGGAGGAGTATCCATGCCAGCTGGATCATACTTGATGTCTGGACCATCGGCTGTCACATCCACGACGCAGCAGCTGCCGGTTGAGGCGGTTGTTGTGGAGAGAAGTGTAGCACGAGCAGGCCTGCACATGCGCGGCACGGCACTCATTCACAAGTAGCAGACGATCGTATACAACTTCCGCCTCAGCGCGTGTGACCTTCCACTTCACTTCTATCCATCAACTAACTCTGACATTTCAACTACTTGCCTTTTTCTGTATGTGTGTGTGGGAGGGTAGGTGGAGGGGAACTATTATACCCACCTGGTACCTACATCACCCTGCGTACAACTGTCTGCAACGGTTCAGTGTAATGACTGCTCATACAGTTTCATGTTACTTTTCATTACTCCTAATAATCTGTCAGTTCAGTTTTACTCTAATGGGACGAAAATCTCCTTTCCACATGTCACTGAAATGTCCTATAAATGTCATTTTCTGTCCTCCCTCTAAAACTAAAGATTATACAAATACGGATGTATTCATATTAATAAACCTACCAGACTACAAATATTTAAAAGACTAAAACATTTTATACTCAACATTCGAAAAAAAACATGGAAAAATGGGAGGATACAAGAATATTTAGTTCGTGTAGATAAACCTATCCGTAAAGAACCCTCGCATTCATCCAAAAAAATTCACAAAAACGTCTGGAAATATTCTCTCTTAAAGTATAAAAAAACGAAGAAAATTATAGATAAGTAAGCATTTTTCTTCTAGTAATACGGAAGAAAATATTAATAACTGATTTGTTAATAATCAAATAAAATCAAGCGATTGTTTTAATTGTAAAGGATGTAAACTTCAAAGGAAGTTAGAATATTGCCGAGGATACACAAAGTCCTCTTCTCTACTTCAGCTATAATTAAGTTGTAAACAAGGACATTGATAGTGATCACGAACGTGAGAAAGTCTTACTAGCAGGACAACCGAGTCATTGTTTTGATTTTAAAGGATGGTGAGTTGTTTGCGTCAGGCTTTCAAGTGTTGCCTCACGTCAATGTCATTACTGGAACACATGAAGCATCACGATGAGTGAGTGTTTCTAGAAGCGTTTGAAACTCCCCAGAACCGCCATAGCTGTCACGTGACAGAATCCACGGTCCTGCCGCTGCTAGAGGAGAAGACAGCCATGACTCAGTGCCTGACAATACGGTGACACGCCTCCTCCCGTTTCCCCCCACTTAACTGCCTGCATCGCGAGTACTCCCATGTCCGCCACTCTCCTCCGTCGCAGAGGCTCTCGATCGACCACCATCGCGAGGAACGCGGGGTCAAGCTCGCGTCGCTCCGCAGTCGGCGACAGTGCTGCTGCTGTTGCTGCTGCAGCAACCTCTTCAGGAGATGCCCAACGTCACGCGCGCGCTCTCTGGCACGACCGACATGTAGGGTGGACCACGGACCGCCTTTCGAACTTTGACTTGTGTTTGCTTTGTGACACTGGGTTGAACTCGGCTAATAATTCACAACAAAAGGAGGAGACACTAAAGACTGTTATTCACCGTGAAGTTCTGAACTGTTGTTTATATTGTTGTTTACTGACAAATGCACAGAATGTTAACACGAACTTCAATGGTACAAACTGTTCTAACTGCGTCTTTGCAACGATCTTAATTGTGGACAAGAGACTGTTACACATATTGCGTACTTAGAATCTCTCTCTTCTTCCTTCGTCTCTTGTGATGATGAACCCGACAAGAAGAATCAACTGCGTTTTTTTTTTTTTTTCTTATCAACGTTCCTACCATACGGCATTCAAACGACCTTTCAAAGTATTCAACAGTTTGTAATTTCCTCTTTTCCGTCTTTGCACAATGGCGAGAAGAAATGTCGCTACCCTACCCCTTGCTTTGCTCACCACCGAGTCTTAGTGCTGTGTGTAGGTCTGTTCACTCGAGCCCTTTCGTCCCATCGGCAGCGTGAAGAGCCACACAGGACGAGCGCCTTCCGGTCGTCAAGAGGGGACCCGAACTTTTGCCGTTGTTACAGGGACGAACTCGACCTGCTTACGGTACAAGCGCGGCGTACATGTTGACCGCTATACATCTGACCTGTCCTGAAGTCATGAACAGGGATTCTGTCAACCGTGAAACAGAGACCAGCCTGTTTGTTCCCGACATTAAAGGAAAGTGCACGGAGTGCTAGGTTTGAAAAAAGATTTAATTAACTTGTTGAACTCAACGACAACGAATTTGGGAAATGATGCTGAAATGAATGAATGCATAACACAGTGTTTTACCAACATTTCACTGTTTTGGAAATCTGATTAGATATTTTAGTCATTTGTTGTATAAAGTTGAAGATGAAATATAAAGAATACATTATAATCTAGTCAACTTGCAGAGGTGGTCGGACAAAAGATACTACGGAGTGTGTAAAACATTAAAAAATAAAGAAAACTAAGATACACGATTGTTGAAGTATAGCTGAACCCGCTTTTTCTCTTTAACTTTAAATTTGATTCAATGTTTAAAGAAAAGATAATTACAACAAGGATTAACCTTTGCCCTTTAAGAATCAAGCTGATTATCTAGATCTGTTTAATATGTGTTTTTTAAGAAATCGACTGCTAGATCCATTTATAAATACTGTTAATATTCAGAGCAGTAATAGTGTTAATATTGTAAATGATTCAAGTTAAAAGCTTCATCAGTAAGCTGTATGAGGACAGGGTTGTCGTTCTTTGCAAGTCGTCTTAATGTCGAGACAAGCTTAGATCTGAACTCGACATTTAATAGATCTCTGAATACGAGAGGCCACATTTATTTTGTATGCCAACCTGTGACACATCTGGACATCTTGCTTAATATCGGACATAATCATCCAATTCTATCTATCCTATTATTATCAAAAACTTTAACATTTTATTATATATTTTAATTTTTAACACAGAAATTTCAGTTTTACCGCAATGCTCACCAACAATTACCAGTAACTCCAATAAAAATTACTAACATAGTCAAAAGCAAAGATTTTGCAAATGACACATCTTATTTACTCATAAAAATGACTTTCCCGACTTTTCAGTGACAAGGAGGGAAGATTTTCAAGTTAATCGACTTAGCATTAGAAGGACTTATACTCCTGCGCACATGTGAAATCAGTCAGACGTCTTGACGGTCTAAATAATCTTCTGATTAAAAACTGGGTTAAGGAAATTATTGACGCTGTCAGATTTAATTCTGTTTACTTCTTTTATCCAAGTATGTCATACACAAAAATGGGTTTCATACCTTCTTTAGTCGCAGACAGGGAAACGTGCGCGGTCCACTCTATCGCCGTTACTGGGATCAAGAACGTTAACTGTGCTTGTCACAAGAGTGTCGTCCCTTGCGTGACCGCCTCTATAGAGGATGGCATGATAATAGATTCTCTATTTCTGTCATTGTCTCTGTCTCCACCCCGTTTCTCTACCCCGTTTCGCCCTCTACAGAGTGTCCATATTCAGACCAGCTCATGTAGGTAGCAAGAAAGTTGACAATACATGTAAACTGTTTTTACAGCGGCTTAAGATAAATACAAAAACGAGAAGGGATAAATTAGGAAGGGAAGAGACAGAAGAAAAAAAACACCAAAAAGAAAGGGTGGACAAACAAATGGACAGTAGACAGTTTAACTAGTGAACATTGGAGTAAGCTTTTTTCAGACGAGGATTTTTAGTTCTCAAAGTTCAACAGCTTGTGATCTACAGGACAAAGATTTCTACTAATCCTGTGTTTCTACCAAAACCGTGTGTGCGTGTACGTGATGCTAAACTGCTAAAATCTCAAAAATGCATTACATAAACAAATACATTACAAAATGTATTTGAGCACGTTGCCACAATACCTTGAATTTGTTACAGTATGTAAATACATTTGCATAAATTAACTATAATAATAATGAGATTTATAAAGCGCTTAATCACGCTCACGATGTCGGAGACATTGACTGAATACAAAGGAGAAACAGTGATGCAGACAAGTAATAAAAGATATAAAGAGGAATCAGGGAACAAACACTGAAGAAAAGAAGTCTGCAGAGGAAGACGAGCAGGCGGACTAGTCAACTATGATTATAACTTTACATGTTTACATTACTTACAGTAATAACTACTCTAAACTTTACATTATTGCATGTGCGCCAATGAAAGTGCGAAATAGAAGACGGATACAAAACGTGGTTGTGGGAGTGGAGTGAAGTTATTTTCACCCGACCACAACTGTAGTTAGCAATGAAGATGGCGGTAGAGACAAGAGGTCACGGAAGTTAAACCAGTCCCAACATCCGGTGATGGTTTTGAATTGCCGCTGTCGTCAGAAGCTTAGCTAGAGAGGCCACTCTTCCTCATTTTCGTGGTTCATGTTCATGTCTCTCTAAAAATTTACTCAGGCAAATCCTTTCAGTAAGTTAAAGTCTTACTGGAATGACCTCGGCTTGGAGTCTGACAACTTCGAATACTTCCGCGAGTCTTCTTCCTGTCCATCCTATCAAACGAACCCATCTCCATGGAACAACCGCTTCAAAGAGATCCTTTATGTGTTTTTTAAAAGGATTTATGAAACAATTCTTTACTCTAAAGTAATGGTGCAGCCCTGTGATTTTTTTTTTAAAGTTATAAATCTGAAAAATGTTGGCTTCTTGAGTTTCGACTCTCTTGAAGGTAACAGTGAATACTAATTCATTTAGTAAATTAGTATGTTAGTTTATATTTTTGTGGGCAATGATTTAATAGATATTTGAAGGAATATTGATATTGAATAGCTTCTGAGTCTGCTGTCACTCTTCTCATGAAAACATATTTTTTTTTTTTAGAACGAGGTTTATATCGGAATTATTTGAAAAAGTGCACTGAGCTTGCTTTAAAGTGACGAAATGCGTTTTATATACAGATAAATTATAATCTACTATTTTCTCCAAAGTTAATGTCGTTCGAAAATTGTTTGCTTCTTCAATCAGAATTTAGCCTTTAAAATAAAGACTGAAGGATGCTGTAGCGTGTAACCTCCTTGCTTGCACGTCCCAGATGAAAGTTGAATTCGTTCTAACTTATAAAACACACATATACATTTATATAGAAACTTGTTCAAGAGACAGAACTATTCAAAGACAATGTGTCTGAACAAAGACAATCGGAAAAAACACACTCAACCAGACAGACAGAAAGACAGACAGACAGACAGACAGACAGACAGACAGACAGAGACATACTTTTATCAGTCGTCGTGGGGAATTAAACTATTGTTGTATGTAATAAGTATCAGCTTTGTTAATGTGTGAACCCGTTACCACCTGCACTACCACTACTATCATCATCATTGTCATCATCTTCACAGATAAGACAACCATATGATCACTGAAAGGAGCATGTGAATTAAAAGTGTTACTTCAGATCATGTTCTGCTTTGTTCTCGTACCTCCAGTTTCTTTTTTTCCAACGATACTCTTCACTCACAAAAAGAAAGTTCAACAATATATTTTATTTCTTACTTCCCAGCAGTAACACGCCAAATGACGACATGCACCATATTTTGAGAACATTACTTACTGACACATTCATTCCGGTAGAAAACACAGAATAAAACACGCAAATGCACAGAACAGAACCTTGATGATTCATTAAGTGCATGCATGTTTCAGTACAACATATATTAAAATATATGAATTTAATTATATTTAAACATTGATAAAAATTTATATAAATCAATCTCTTATCTAATGCCAAAGTATAAGCAGAAGAAAAACTGAGAAGTGATTCAAATTTTATCTTCTTTATCTCTAAATATGCAGAGGACCTGCAGTATCTTGAACCACAAGAAAAATATCATTTTACCCAAGACTGTAAGATGATTAGCTTAACTCCATCTAATTTGTTTTGTTTTTTTAATGAAATCCTGAAATCAAGTATTGTTTAGCTGGCTATACCTTCCTCACATAAATGTGAAGACCATCTCACTTATTACATTCATTTTACCTCGCTCATTATACATGCAATCTTACAGATCAACTTTCTGATAACATTTTTTATTTGTCTTTACAATATTTTTAATTCTAGTCACTCTGAATTCTATTTAGAAGACACTACACTATCTAACTACAGCTCTGACGGAAAAAAGAAACCCGCAGAAAAGAAATACAAACTGAGATCTTTACACTAAATCAGTAGAGCATATATTTTCATGCATGTAGTTCAATTCTCCACTTTCATGAAGTCTATGATTTACAATTCAAATCCATGGCGGCAAGAGGAGAGAGTTACAGCGGCTTTCCAAGGGCTTTGAACTGCTTGATTGCCCTCACGCCTTTCTTCAGTTTTTCCTTCGCACTTTCCAACTTCTGAACGACAATCTGGTTCCTTGGGTCGACCTCCAGCTTGGACGGGTCAGCCACGACCCTGGCTTTGATGAATCCTCGCATGATGGCCTCTTGCACTGCGACCTTTTGATGCGTGACATTGTTAATATACTCACCTGTGTCACGGTCCAGCAGGCCGAGTCGAACAGCGTCTGAGAAGGATACCTGCAACATACTTTATGATATAACTTTCCTCAAAGAGAAACTTTAATGAGAGAATTTGGCGAGCATCATTCCCCAAACTTTCTGTCTACATTTTCTTATCCTTTCTTGACACGTTTGTAGTGACTTGAATTCTTATAACTGCAAGTCTCCATCCAATAAAAGTTGTAAAATCTTTGCCAGAAACATTATGACGAAGAGAAAAAATTGCAAACTCACCTTCTGTTTGCGCCTCTGGTCTACCACTCCATGGACGGTGTACGTTTTCGACACGACTTCCGGTTTGGCGTTCGGGTCTTCGTGGTAGTCCACGTGAACCAGTCCACTGGCAATGGCATCGCTGATGGAAATAAGCTCCCCTGTCTCTGTTTTGTAGGTGGAGTTGTGTGTGTCTAAAATATTGTCGTGAACGGCCTGAGTCACACTCAAAATCGTCTCCGAGTGAGGGTCGACAACACCTGTCCATCAAAAAAGTTATCATAATATATACTGGAGAGCTGGACTACGAGGATGACATCTGATGTCATATCCATGGTCTTATAAATGGAAAAGAAGAAGAAGAAAAAAAAAACAATATGTCGCTCTAAAAACACTTTATGATGATGTACACAGTTTTCTGTTCTTGGGTAGATAATCAGTCAGTGTGCACCACAGAGTCTGCATGACAGATGTCATCTGTGTGGTCGGATGTGATTCAAGATGACAAATTTGAAGACTCACCTGTGATGGTGTACGGACGTGTCTCTCGAGTGATTTTGATGGTGATGATGCCGTACGAATTCTTCTCCTCTCGGATCTTTTTCTTAGAGACGATCTCTAGCAGGACACGACCATCGCTCATAGCGTCCGTCATCGTCATGCTGCTGCCGGTCAGTGGGTTCCGGTACAGTCCCTTTGCCTGACAGCGGGGAAAAAAAGGTCAACAATCGCCATGACAAAAGTTGCCATTAAATTCGTACTAAAATCTGATTGTAATGTTCAATGTTACCAATGTTGCCATATCAGTCCACGAAGACAAGCAAGACATCAATTAATGATGATATCAGTTAAATCATTAAATGTTGCTATGACAACTGCTGATAACAGGCAAAGCGTCAGATGTTGTCATCACTGTCACCAAGTTTTAATTTAATTATTTGTACCCTACACTTAATGGACGAGTGAATGGTATAGAGTACAAAATAGTTGCTGTTTATTTCTTTAGTTGTGACTACAACTATTTTTGCTTATTAAAACATAAACATGTAAAGAAACATAAGGTGTAGCATGTGTTAATATGTACATCTTCAGGGTGTAAGAACTCCGGTCCATACCTGGTCAACAACTCCAAGCATGATGGCTTCCTGTAATGTCAGTTTGCTCTCGTTGTCGCGAGGGTCGAGGACACCTGTGATGATGAAGGTGCTTTGTTCTTCCTCTAAACTCGTTGTCAGCTGTCGAGACAAGAAGGACATATGAGAGTAGTGTTCACAGCATCCTCACACACACACACACACACACTCACTTACTCACTCACTCACACACATGCACGTACACACTCACGTACACACTTAAGCACTACATAACCTACTGTGTCAGTCGTGGTCTCCTCCTTTTCCTCCGAAATGATGACCTCACTGCTGACCAGCTCCTCACTGGGCGCCTCCTGCAGGACGAGAGATGCCGTCTGCTTCGTCAGGTCACCGTCAGCAATGTCGAGGTTGGTGTCCCAGAACCTTGTTAATTAAAAGTTCAAATATGTGATTAGTCTCCAAGCTTATTATGTATCAACAGCAACTCTTGTCAGATCTTTGTTAATAAGAAGTTCTTATCTTTATGTTATTAAAAAAGAAATAGTCAAAATAGAAATACAAAGAGTTAGATATTTATGGGACACAGTCTGATGCTTTTAATCCTTTTTTTCTTTTAAGTCAGATCGGGATTTCGTTCGTTTGCCTTGAGTATTCTCGTCTGTAATTATGCACTTATGTATGATATAGGTTAGCCTGCATTCGTGTGCGTTTGTATATTTTTTCAAGTTGAAAATGGATGTAGCCACGAACTGAATGAACAAAAAGTAATAAAGGATATAACTAATAATTGTGTATTTGTAATATGCACATATAAGTAAAAATAAATCATTTTTTTTTTGGCTTGCGTTCACGAGTTTGTGTGAATTTAATATAAAATGTACAAGCCGGATTCTATAATAATGTCATCAAATAAAGCAACAACAACATCAATATGATTCTGATTATTCAAAGAACAGAAAGAATTAAAGAAATTGTAAGCATACAATAAAGATTTAAAAAGAAAATTTAAATGCGAAAAAATAAAAAACGTGTGAAAATAACACAGCCAACTTTTCAGCATAATTTACAATCATCTGTGGCTATAGCATTTCATTTAACACATCTTGGAAAACAAAAACTTCGTTAAATATTTCAACAAACCACACAAAATAAGAGCAAGCACAACCTAGCATTTTTTTTTTGTTGAGGTTTTTACCCGGATATCTAATAGACATGTAAAGCACTCAAGCGTGTTGTTGACATTTTACTAACATTTTCATAGCGGAAATTTTAGTACCGAGTTTTTTTAAAATCTAGTTTATAAAAAAAATAATTAGGAACACAAAAATTTTGTTAAATGTTTTTAGGAGTTTTGTTAACTCATCACGCCACACGAATTTAAAATACAAACAAAACCGTCCAATTAACTCCTTTGTCACACTGTCAAACGGTTTTAATGTCCTTTTAAGTGATAAGGCAGTGGGATCAGTTTTATATTTTAAGGCGATTAAAGTAACTTTGATAAACTTATCTTCACCGTAGATCGTCAAGCAAAGCAAACGAAGCATGCTTATGTGTGTGATGATAAATCCTACCTGAGCAAAGTCAGTAATGTTACCTGTCCAAGTTACGTCATCACGAACCTATAAATACAACGGTACCTCGGCACTTGACCACAATAGAAGGATGGTTGTGTGCCGGACATTCCCCATCATTGAGAAAAACATGCAAATGTACTTGACTGGTTCCGACAACAATAAATAGGTAAATACTTTGTATTATTCATAGTATTGTATAGTACGGTATATGTAGAAAGATGACTTTATTTCCACTTATTTTCAATTATTTAAATCAAAACAATTTTTTTTTTCTATAAGTGAACTGTTCTTACTTTTTTCACCATATCAGCTGCTTTATGTCTCAGTATTATCAATATTTTCGAGTTATCCACGCGATACTGATTGATGCATGTATTTAGTATGTCACTTTAATGGCAAAAGGATATTTCAGCTCATTTATTGTCCTAAATTGTTTCCTCATTTATTCCCTTTCAGCACTAAGAATGGATGCCATGATGACCGTTTGATATAAGTGTGCGTGTAAAAACAGTAAACAATACCAGACAGTAAACACTGCACATCTCGAAATCAGCACGTAAAGTGACGTTTTCCCCTGAAGCGTTACGGTTAGTGTGACGTGTCATGGAGGTTTTTAGCACGATGACCGAGTGTTGAGCACCGAAACCGAATTTTCTCGAATATAATTATTGGTGAAGGACTGAAATGTTGGAGCCCGCAGGTCGAGTGCCGAGGTACCAATAAAGAAATCAAGCTTGAAGCCAACTTCTGTACCAACATCACTGCCAAGCACGACTTGCTGCCTGATGATGATGCTGCTGCATCTACAAAGCCACTGAGCTCAGCTCAGCTGCCACACCTGTATGTCATATAGCGCTTGTAACACACGTGTACCTGTCTGCAGGACCGAAGAATTTACCAGGCTTCATGTTCCTTAGAGAATGGGTAGAAAGGAATTAATTGGCGCTGAAGCCACAAAACACTTTTTAAAATCTATCATTCATTAAAATTAAACAACTTACATAAAACCCGGAACTTTTAGTTTTATTTTCAACAGTGTCTTCTAAGACTACCTCATTTTTCTTAATTTTTCTGTCTTGAAAGTCAAAATTTGTTCAGTTTAATTTAGGTTTTTAGAGGAATAACTCTTCTTTGAACTATGTCAAAGAAAAGAAATATCTTTTATTTATATAAAGCTGACACGAGTAAAATTAAAATAAGTTTAAAGGAGTTTTGTTATAGACAACATTATTCACGAGTAAGGTTCTTCAGTCGATGATTGTCGACATTTCCTTTGTTTTTCTGTCAGATTTCCCTGTCTTGTTCGTCCTTTCTACTTTATTTTTTCTTCATCACTCACTTTTCCCCTTCCATCATTCCTTTTTTTAAACTCTTTCACTCGCTTGTTAACACCCTCTCATACGGCATAAAGTTCAGATTTATAGACACACCACTGCTCACTTTCTAGTTTGTCGTCTCTCTTTTTCTTCATTTTCTTTTCCGTTTCTCTATCTCCTTTTTTCAATTTTTTCTCCTTTTCTTTTTCTTTCTTTTCCCCTGTTTCTCTTTGCTTACCTATTTCTTGTTTCCTTTTTTATTCTTTCTCTCTTTCATGTGCTCACACCACGCAAAGCAGATACAGGAGCTGGAGCACAAGCACGCAGGCACAGACACACATCACATCAGGTGTAATTAAATACTGGAACACAACACTCAGCCTCTCCACTGTTTCCTGTGCAGCTAATGGGAGGAGGCAGCTTTGTGTCCCTAACACATCAGCGCCTTGAACTCAGTGCAACACCACTTAAGCTGAATAATAATAATAAACAACAAAGCGCACTGAAAGAAGATTAAATGTGAGACATATCAAACACATTGTATGTGGTAATTACTGACATTGAAAGAAAAGGCAGCAAAAAAGTAAAAATGTTATAATGAGGATGAAGGGCACAGGTTTCACTGTTGTATACTGGAAGGCAGTAATTCTACACCACTGGCTTCAAGCCAGAGCGAAAAATATTTATAAATACTGGGTTACATAATATTGTCAAAAGTAACTGTGACAATGAATGGTAAAAATTATTTTAAATGTTCTTACCTAATAAGCTTGTAGAGTAACATTTACAATTTCGGAAATAACCAGTTATTTTGTTGTTTGCGAGAGAGTTTTATTTATTTGATGTATAAGATTAAGACAGAATCACTTTAGATTGACTGATATAATTAGACAATTTCAGTAGACAGCTCTTGCCGCAGTTTGTCCTCGTGGTTTAAACAAAAGAACTCATAACTCTAGGGATGAATGAGTCCGGCACTCATCTGTGACAATCTGTAGCTTGGAAGACTATGTACAGTTAATGCTTGCAAACTATTTTCAATAAAACGCATTAGTTAGAATTCACATGATTTCAGGTTTAAAAAAAATATTATTTCCTAAAATAAACAAAATATCTTCTTCGCCTTCTGTTGCTATCAAAAATTCCCCCGGCTTTATCTGTTGCAGAATTAATGCCTTTCAGTATACAAAGAATTCGCAAATGAAAAAAAAAACCCAAAAAAACCAGAATGACAGGAAAGAAATGAAGTAGTATACATCGAGACATGATACTTTTCTTGCAGAACCATGCTGGATGGTTCTTTTTTCGCTTTTCCATTAACAGCATCCAGTTTTACATCCAAGAACCTAGAACAAGGGCGGATTGCAAGGCACGTATCAAGCCATTGCATGCATGCAAGAAGTTTCCTACAGAAGATTACAAACCAGACTGAAAGCAGGTTTATTTGACCCAAACCAATAGTGACTTGTGCTAGAGAAGTGCAAACAAGTCTCGGTGAAATTATTCTGAGTATATGCATACTACTGTCAGGTGATTATTTGTCTTACGGGCAGAACTAACTGTCGGAAAGCAACTTCATGATGCTTGATGTGAAAGAGGAGCAGCCTACACTAGACTGAAGAGCATTTTATGTAGAATAAATGGAGCAAAAGTCAAGGATTCAACGGGATATGGTGGAAATAAAAAAAAGATTCAACTCTGCCATTTGTCTTTAAAAAAGTTCTCACCAAAGGAACCTGACTTCCAAGACATCGACACCTCAATGAGTATCGTTGTATCAACACTCTTGTTGATGTATTTTGAGAATGAATTTTGCTACAGATACACGGATTCATTGGCAAAAATAGCAAAATATTGACTTGTAATGCGAAATTTGTATGTTTTCTTCCTCCAGCAGGTAAATTAGATGTCAAAAACTATCATACCCAAACCGTTGATGTCATTTTATAGCTAGAGTTCGCAAAGTTTGCAATGAAATATTCGCTGTTATATACTTTATTTACACTATGATTCTCAGGGACATAGATTATAAGTAGGAACAACTTCCGTTTTTTTCAACTGGATAAATATATGGAATGTATCATAATTATATGACGAACTTGTCTGAAAACGTTGAGACTATTTCGGGTGCTGTACTAACAGTCAGGTGTTGAGACTGGATATGCTAACATTTTTTTCCTTTCACTTTTGTTTCCATGCTTGTTGCCTAACCATCACCACCACCACAATCCCTACCGCCATACAACCTCCACCGTTCAGCTACAGACTGTTAGTGTTTGTAGTCAAATTCTACCAAAAAAGTTAAACAAAAAATGTTTTACTAGTTCATCTACCAACATTAGTAATGATAGGCTGTATTGCTAACTCTAATGATGATAAATAATTCTCTAATTGACGATACAGGTAGTGGACTAACGTTAGTACTAACAGATAGACTACAACCACTACAGGATTTCCCAACTACCTTTGCGGCGGACCTACCTGACGAAGTGGGCTGTGGTGATGTATTTCAGCTGGTCCCACTTGTCACACACCAACAAAAATTTGGGTTGCTTCAGAAGCTCCACGATCACCTTGAAGGTCTCCCAGAAGGCCCAGAAGTCCTGAAAAAAGTCATTTCATTACACAACAAACTTCACCTCATGGTCTTCGAGTTTAAATACCCACAGACATGTTTATCAAACTAAAAAAAGCTGTGTAGACGAGGTTTCAGATTTATCTCGAAATCCTTTGCTAAGATAATTTGCTAACATTATTGTGTGCGTATTAAAGACATAAATTTATTCAAAAATGTAAAGCAGCATGCTCTTGTATTCAATCTTTAATTGCGAGACAAAAAGGGAGCAGGGTCTCTCTCAGTTCTTTCACACACACACATAGAACCACATAGGACACAGTGAGACATCTAGACCTTTACCTACCTTGTACTTTTTCAAGAGGTCTTCGAGTGTTTTTATCTGAACAACAACAGTCTGCAGAAATTCTGTATCTGAAACATTTAATAAAACAAACTTTTAGAGTTTCAGTCAATACTTTCCAAAGAAATTCTCCAGTCACACAGACCCACGCTACCTCCCATTCTTATAAGCACCAATATTTCAGGAATACACCTAGGAATATTGAGAATTTAAAGTAATTCCACCACTTCTTTGAGTTCTTCCTTACTTTCCAATCATACTATTTTTTCTCACTCTTTTTTCTAAAAAAAAAAAACTAAACAAACAAAAAAACCCACAGACTCACGCTATAAAATTATTTTTCATTCTTACTCGTCCACTCTCTCACTTATTTCAACACACACACTTTCTTTATCAAATACATTCCCTTTCCATAAACCAGCGAACACAGACCCACACACACACCACTTCTTTTTATTTATTTCATCGCTTCTTCCTACCACTCACTCGATTCTCTCCCTTCAGGCGCCTCCTCGATGATCATCCTCAGTCTCAGAATCCTCTCCTGCAGCTCCTGGAAGTCCCCGTACTCCTGCCAGTGCTCCTGCAGCGTGCTCTCAATGTACTTGATGACCCGCAGCAGCTCCACCTTGTCCTCAGGAGACAGTTGCTGCAACAGCGCCGTCTGGCGGACAGACAGGCACCTCATTTCGTCACTACTGACGTCACAGTCATCGTTATCGCTGTCCCCATCGCCCTCCAGGCAGCCCCTCACCGCCCTCACATAAATACTGAATATTATACCAAGTACTGGCATTTAAAATCCTGTCGTTGTCTATATTGCAATCAAAAGCTTTCCCCTATTTATATATAAGATTTGTATCTTTAGTATATTTTATGTTCAGGTTAAAGGTGGATTTTAAACCTGATGTATTACATTTCTTAAGGGCTTAGATAACCGATAAACTAATAAAACACATTGTCCTTCTGTTTTATGAGTGTCTATGTCTCCACACCTTCTTAGTTTTATCCTCCCCTTCTCTCTCTCTTTAACCACCTAGGTTCTGTTTTGCTGGACAATAGCCGGGAGGATGTTTCTTTTTTAAGATGTAAGGATTATAAATAATGTAGAAGCCTCTGTAAACATGAATTGTACTACACTCGCGTACACACATCTGGTATTCAACTGCAAATTTCTCCGTGTCATTAAAGACCACTAAAATCCTTCCCCACCTGCCGGCGTTTTGCACTTAAAGACTTTGCTGTGGACTCGAGGCTGTGGTCACACCGCCATATGCTAATTCTCGGTATCAGCGACACAGTGTCGCGATGTCGTCAACACTTTGCCTCATGGGACATCGTCTAAACATTTCCTCGCCTTCAGGCCCAGACGATCTGTGGTTATTTGAGGAAACGCCTCGAAATGTTTGTGACGTTGTCGTCAGCAGATAGCCCTAGGGGTGATGAACCCACACCTCCCACACCTCCCACACCATCCCTGGTTTCCAGGTCACAGCAAAGATACATGTATGCGGTAAAACTGTTTTATTATTTTTTTAATCCCTCTTTTGCATGCTGTGATATGTTTGCTGAGAAGAGAGTTGTTTAAAAAAAAATAAAAGCTAGGTCGTGGTTCAATTCTCTAGAAAATGTGGTACTGTGATTCTTCCATCCTATTAAGTAAATATAAATAAGCAAATGTTTATTATTTTAGGGCGTTATCGCCACGTGGCGCTCCAGTTTTTACTATCGTTAAAGATCTACAAGAGCGTAATTTCTTTTTCCACGACCTGTTCTCAGCTCAGAATGATATACTGTTTCTTCAAATCTGGATGAATATCCTCAATACTTCCACTGCTTCCTTCTGTCAAGAAGCACTGAGAAAGCAGACAGTAATATTAGCAAGTTTCAGCTTTAAGACCACAGCAACTGAGATAGGTTTGAATTAGACGTCACCAGGGAGACCTTGTGTTTAAACTTTTTTGAAATGGTCTTAAAAAAACGACGAGACTATTAATACATTTGGAGAAATAGCATCTTGTTAAAAACTTTATATTATATTTTGAAAATCACAGATTTTGCACTCTAGTAGGTCTTTAAGCCCGGCTGAATTCTGACGCCTTTTTGACTGAGACGTCATCAGCAAACGTTTTGCGACACATTTTAAGAACTGTGACGCATTAGGGGTGAGGGGAAAATGACGTAACGTCTGACGTATAAGATGTTTGTTGTGTTGTTGTGTAGGTTACAGTCCACTCACCTCCTCATCGTTCCAGTCTCGAAAGACGAGAAGCATGAAGGCGATCAGCTGGTAGCCTAACCTCTTGACACTCGTTGTCCATAGCGACAGAAGCTGCACGCGCAACCTGCATGTGCATCAGACAGCGAGGATGAATAGGATACATCTTACAGCTCAGAGTTTCTTGCTTTTGTTGGAAAACAGTTTCCTGTTCGAGTAAACGTGTACAAAGCAAGAAAGAGAGAAAACACACCTGAGGGAATGTTCTAATCTTACTCTGGACCTTGAACACCTTTAAGAAAGTGGAAGTAAGGTCAGGGTCCCATCAGCATACACACCTGATGGCCGCGTCCATGGCCTCACCACTCGGGGGAGGGATGAGAATGATCACAGCCGGTACCAGGGATTCTTTACCTTCACTGTTTCGTACCTGTTGAAGGAGACAATACAATGACACCTGGTGTGAAAGAGAGAAGAGAGAAAGAATAAGAGAGAGAAAAAGAGTTTCTTCTTCTTTTGTGAGAAAAAAATGAAATAATGAGAGAATTTGTTGAAATATTAAATGGTTGGATCAGGGGACCTTTCTGGGAGATACAAAAATTTCAGTCGTAACACACTCACTCTTATGTAACTTGTTCTATAGTTCATTCTACTGTCTGAATGGTTCTCACGCCTGCTCTAACGCACAGACCGTGAGTCACTCGACAGTCACACACTTTGCAGACACGTCACCATACAGGATGACAAACAGTTAGCAGGAACATGCATAACGTCACTGTGACGCACGGTGCACACAGCCTATCCGCATGTCAGCCTCATCCGACATCAAGACAAGGGAGACAACACAAATATTACTTCCCTTCAGCAGATAGATGTAAGAAGATTATTAGACTGAAATTAGAGATTTTCTTACTAGATCGTATGCATGATGAAGATGATAATGCTGATGATGATCAATTTGTTCAGCGCAGTACCACACTTACTTTCCATTTGCTTCTATCTGAGTTATCCAGCAGAGTGAGTGCCTCTCCCTCGATGAATTTTATCTGAGTAAGCAACAAAAAAGGTTTTAACAGAATGTATCTAGTTTATTTTATTTATCAAAAAAAAGTCTGATATCCTATAACTTAAGGAGTCATTAGTTTCGAATTTCTGAAATTACAACAGGCACATACTTTACACAAACACGGAGTACAAGAGTGTCGTACATTAACAGTATTGAAATATCAAACAGATCGCAATTATCTGAGCTCGTTCACTCACACAGTCTCGTATATAAACATCATGATTGCTCTCTCACACACTTTCTTGACACATTCTCTTATACGCACATTCTATCTCTCTCTCACACACCACATGTGGGTGCAGATGCTGGTGGAGCTCACCTCGCTGTTGTCGAAGTCTGTGAGGGCCAAGACAGGTCTCGGCTCTTTAACCCCTTTAACCCTTTGCTGCACCGGCACGACTTGCTTGGCGCGGTCGAACAGGTAGTCGATCTTGGTCTGCCACAGCAGGAAGGCTTGCAGCACGTCCTGCAGCACAGCAACCAAGGAGACTGAATAGCTTGACCAGGTCAATGAATAAAGGAAGAAAGAAAGGACCGGTGTGGTCAAGTAACGAGTACAAACGGATGCGGTGATGATTATATGTGGGGTAGAAGAATAGGGATTGTGAAGGGATCACCTAACTGAAGATAAGATAATCTACAAGTACACACAGACGAACAAGAGATCGTGACGCGTCTGACCCGTGATTACAAATACTCGGACATACCAGAAGTTTTACAATATACGCTAAGGACCAAACTCCAGTGAGAGATGTGTGTAGAGAGGAACTCGAAAGCTTTTCTTTTATCTGGTTCATAAGGTCTGACGAGTTATCAACCTCTAACACACAATCTGGACCAGCCAAGTAAAAGTGTATAGGCAAAGGGACGTAACTTTCCCTCATTTACGAGTCACGCGTGTATTCAGTTTGTAAGCTCTGAAGAGTTATTGCCCTTCAATAAACACTTCAATGCATACAAATGAACGGCTTTTCAATAATATATTTCTCTGACACTCTATGCTTTAGCAGAAGTATCAATTATTATCCCATTGAAAAATATGGACTGAGGATGTGTTCGGTGAATGAATTGTCTCTCATGAACTTTCGATGTGGATTTTTTTTTTGACAAACTGAACCTCCCTAGATGCAGTTTACCTGATTTATCTTATTGTCAGACAAACTAGCCATCCAGCAAGAGTTTGAATGAACTAATCCTGCTAAGCAGGATGAGAAGAATTAGTTACACAACTAACAGAGGATCTGTCTGCTTTGAGATGAGTGTTTGATGCTACGAGAAAGAGAATCGACAAATATCTAAGATCAGGTGTTCTGACAAAATCACGAGTTTCATTGTCATGGTACCACAGCAATTTTTGCTTACACTTGTTTAACTTTCAGGAATGCCATAAAAAGAAAATTATGGAAAAAAGGTCTTGACAGTGCGGAAGAGAACCCACAGTAGGGGATAATGATAGATAATGCGATTCGACTCTCGCAGAGGAGAAACTTCTTATTTAAAAAAAAAAAACAACACTTAAAAGACACAGATACCTACATTGATTTCTTCTTGAATAGCTTCGGCGTCGGCTCTGTTTCCCTGCAGGCGGTTCCGGTCAAAGGACAGGTGGATGCGGGAAAGTGTGGTTTCCATCCAATACTCAGCCTCCTCTACCTCGTGGAAAAACTGCAGCCACAGATGTCAGGCATGGTGTTTAACCAAAGAGAATGCAAATGAGAAACAATTCTAATGGAACCCACCAATAAATTATGAGACCTATTTTTTTAAAAAAACAACTTCAGCAACATTAATGTATTTGTAGGTTGTGCCATTGCTACTGTTCTGAGATGTGATAAATATGCCATATTCTCGCAGACCAACATACTTGCAGAAAATCTTCAATCCACATCTTTTATATACTGGCTACCTTACATACATGTGAGCAGTCTAGTATGAATTCTGGTCTTTGTGGATGGATGTGTTGTGGAATATCAATGCATTAGACATTCATTAGCAGGGAGACAGAGAGAATGTAACAAGTGGACGAATAATAAAATCTGAAACTCTAGCGTGTGGTGGGCAGGTCCAACTTTACAATGACCATTGGCCTTTGCCCCTTTGCTAGTGCTGATCACGTGATCACGTGCTGACCTCCTGATACAGGGCGTCGTTGCGCAGGTGGACCTCGGCGCACTGCATGACCTGGAAGAGCCACTGCCAGTTGGCACGCACCGCCTGGATACAAGTCTGGAACCCAAGTAACGAACACGATGGTGAGTAACAGACAGGTGAGCGTGAGAATGGAAGTCAAGGATAAAGCCATGGAGACAAAGAGAGAAGTGCTTCCAACACACCAACGTCCAGAAAGCAGGTGAGCATACAGTGAGGTCTATGATGAGGTAGACTGGCAGAGACAGACAGGTCTACAGGCCCAGCCTCTACTATAAAGGTAACACCAGACTGGAGCACTCCTTGACCCCGGTGAGTCATTTCCACCCACCTGACTCGCTTTGGCCAGACTCTCGTTGGACTGGTCTGGGGATCCGGTCTGCTTCTCCACTTCAGCTTTGTTCACAAGGTGAAGCGCTCTGGAATCGAACTCTGTTGCCATGTTCTGTAACAAAATGACAGGTGTCATTACTTATCCACTTTTGTTGTCAACGTACAGAAAGAGAATATTCCACCAAAACATTACCGAGCCTTATACTTGATTGCTTATACAACAATCCCACCCTCCTCTTCCAACAGAAAAATCAACCACCTTTCACAAGTTATTTAGCTAAGGTAGGATTCTCTAAAAGTCAACAGCTTGTTTACCTGTATAAATTCTTCCAAAGAAGCGATCTGGGCTACGGTCTCCAGACATTGCTGTCTTTTCTTGGACAAGGACTGAAACCCAACGTGTACTTGTTTCAGTTTCACTAAATATTTGACGAACATAATCGAGTAAATAAGATTTTCTCCAAATTTTCTGTCAAACAATAACATTAAGTCTGCTTGGCTTCTTATCTTCCTTGCGCCAAAATAAACAACGGCCAATGGAAAAATGTAAAGGTACAACTGACCCACGCGCTGCAAATCATTCTACATTTTCGAGATTACAAAAATTGAGAAGATAATGAAATAGAGAGAGAAGAAGAGGAGCAAGAGATGGAGGAAGAATATGAGGAGGAGGAGAAGGAGGAGGAGCAACATGAAGTTTATAAACTCTTATATTAGCGCACATACCGTGCAATCAGGATTGTAAGATTGCTGCTAAATATTATCCACATCTGTCTACTCACCGACACTGAGTTGTAATTGCCATCCAAATCTTTCGCAGTTTCTGCGGCCAATTTCTGTCATCAAATGAAATTTTTAGGTTAATAAAACAGAGTTGACTGTGAGTGAAAATACAGAAGGACAAAGACATTAAGACACGGATTGACAGACTGTAAGATACACAAGTGGGTGGATGGACAAAAACCAATGAGAATACCATTTGGCAGGGACCCCAAGGACCAGCCCCTGTTTTATTCTTGAGATTACTTTGCATTTAATAAGGTCGTGCATACCTTTGTCCACTGATCTTTATTGAAGTGAAAAATAAAGAAAGGAATAAACCAAGCCAGTGTCTCATGCTACAGACCTCAGTCTCCACAAGCTTGTCAATCTTGGACCGGAAGTTGTGGATGTCGTTCGTCCTTGCCCTCTGAGAAGACAACGCGTCCACGACGCCTTGTCTCCCCTTGCCGAAACTCTCCGTCTCTAGCTCGCTCTGTAAATAAACAAACAAACAATCATCAGAGGCAGTAATTATGACAAAGACACAAAAGTCGTTGTTGCCCCTAAGCAGCATGGGATAACAACCTCTTGTCTCCTCAGTCACAAATCCTGAACCTCGGTTGTATAACTGCCTAAATAACCGTATTATTTCCATGCGTATAAAATGAATATGTAGGTATGTAGCTGATAAAATGTAACATTTGTGTAAATATATAGCTTAGATAGTTCGTCTAGCCACATAATTATGTGACACAAACAGGTATTAAACTATTATGACTAAAGAACACGTGACACTAAATATTTCAACAATATATTAATGTAGCTATTTACCTCATGTAACTATACGGCAACACAAGTCATGTGACTATTAACTGTGTAGTTTATACAATTATAGAACTGCTGTTACTATCTTTAGTATCGTTCTGAGATTGAAATTCAACAGAGAATATAAACGGATATTTTTAAGACATACTGGCTGCTTTCCTTAATTCAGATTTTAAACATTCACTGTAGATTGACTGTCATAAAGCGATATTTGGCACACTGAACCACTCTGATTCTGTATTCCTCTTACCATCCATAGGACGCAAAATTCTACTTTTCTCATTTATGTCGTACAGAGTTATGTTATTCTTTCTGTATTGTGTGTGGTTATGGGTTTAACGATTAAAAATATGAAAGAGTCGAGAGGATAATTTTTTGGTTTATTAAACGCATATAAAGATTAAACAGCATGATATATATATTGCTATTGACCAAATAACCAACAGAGCTATAAGTACAATGGAGTTTCCTGTGACCTTTGACCCAGACGGTTGTATACAGTCACAACCCAGTCCGTTCCAATTTCTGGTTAATGGTCCTTGACCTGTGTGAACTCCATGTCCGGTTTCCGGCGGCAAGCAATCCAGTGACACACATGCACTTCCCAACTGCCTGACACGACACAGAGTTTGCTGCAGCAGCTTCCACCTAATGACACCATCGCCTGGTCTGCTCCACCAAAAGGTCAACCACTAAGTGACTCGACATTACTGCCGACTGAATCATGGGTAACTGCGCCATTGAGATAATAGTGCACGAGGCTGTGGGCCTGACCACGTTCTTCTTTCATGCAAAACTGGAATGACAGATGGGGGGACGAACAAAAAGATGGTTTGGTTAAAGATGCATCAAAAGTTCAAGCTGATCAAGCCGGTGTTTAGTTTGTTTTTGTCGCCAAGCTTGTTGCCTGGTTATCAACAAGAGAAGAATAAATATTAATGGTCGGGAAGGATGATTGAGTCGATGAAATGAATGATGGTATACTTGCCACTCATTATGTAATTTTCTTCTCATTTTCTCGAATTTTCTGTATCCCTCTGTCTCTCTCTCTCACACACACACATACTCAATCACAGACAGAGAAAGGGGCATTACTGTGCCAGATGATTTGTCAGAGAGATTGTCGGCCCTGAACTCTCGTCAATTTTGCTAAGTCGTTGGCCGACAAAACACGAGACTGAAAGTACACTTCGGGGGGGGGGGGGGGGGGG
>SRHC01002358.1:44188-76923 GCA_004794325.1 Pomacea maculata | reverse complement strand
CCCACACAGGACTCAGTCTCACGGGAGAAAGGTGGGGAAAGGGGGAGGAAGAAAAGCGAGTACTCTCCCCTGAAACCATTGCCGCCTGTAGTCCATTGGGAAGTTTCACTTTTCAAATGCAGGTACAAAACAGAATGAGATCTGAGGTGGCAGATAACTCGTGGAATAGCTTTGGTGTCAGGGACAGGTGCTTGACAACGACAACGACTGAGTATTTTTGTAGTCGCGGCACCGGTGGTAGGTCGAGCGGTAGATTGGGAGGGACGGGAGGGTGGATTCAGAAATAGAGGTTGGGATAAATAGAATACACAGACTGCAGAGTGAAGGTAGATATCATGACTCATGCCTTCTGTTGACAATATATCTCTTCACACACGAGCTCCCACAGCGATTCAACCGTTGGACCACTCACTTCTCCCTTCTGTGTAATGAAGTGTAAACTTTCTAATTAGAGATGTCTATCATGGATGTCAAAGATGGATTAATTAAACCTGTTTATTAAACTATGAATTGTATTGATGCCCGTTGACGTGAAATCCTTATTTATTTATTTTGTATTTGTGGACTACATGTCATCAGTGCAGCGACAGGTCACACATCTGGACATTTGCAGACATGTCTGTGGGTTGGTTGAACTGTACACGAGTCTAGCAGATTGAATAATATTTTCATTCTCTATTTTCTCTCTTTCTATCACACACAGTATGTACGAGTATATGTTTGTGTGTGACTGTGTGTATGTGTGTGGGGAGGACGTGCATTATCTAGATTCGCCGGTAGTATTTGTCGATGAACCACCTGGCGTCTTGTTTACCACCGGTCGCCACGCATGGCTGCACACTGGTCTCTTGCAGACCTCCCTGTCTACCTACCTGTCAACCTCCCTGTCTACCTACCTGTCAACCTACCTGTCTGCCTACCTGTCTACCTACCTGTCTACCTACCTACCTGTCTACCTACCTACCTTTCTACCTACCTGTCTTACAATGCAAACCTCTGTACCACTAGTCCTACGTTGTTGTACTTGCCCATGTTCCCTGTCTATGACTGTTTCCTGAATATGTTGATGCACGTGTCGTGCTTATGTGATGACGTGCGTGCTCGCGCCAGGTGAAAACCATGCGCACAGAACAGTAAGGAGTAGTTTCCAACAGGTCAGAGGTCACAAGATTTCTTCATTTTGTGTTCGCGGATAAGCCTAACCCTCTCTGACTATTTCACTCTCTAGTACTGCTTTCTTTCTCTCCTTCTATACTAGAAGTCGTGGGTTGTAGTAGACCGGTAAAGCACCCAACCAAGCACCCGGAATACATTAAGAGAAGCAGTTTAAGTCGCTTTGTCCTTTTTGAACAGTGATGCCAAGAAAAATATGTATCAAAGTTATTCTTGCACGTAGTATTAAAAATTAAGAAGAACACTTACCTGTTTTTGAAACAGCCAGTCTAAGCACCTCTGCACTTCCGACTTCGCCATTTTTTTCTGAAAAAGACAAAACCACAAGTTGTGAATCGATGAATGTCAAAGGAAGGAAAAAAGATGGCCAAGCTGTTTCCCATTTGCATAGAAAGTAGGGTTATTAAAACAAATTGAAACAGATGTTGCTGATAACAGTTTTTCTACACCGAGGTCACTGACGCGGACGAACACCAAGGATGGAGTCGAATGTTGAAGCAGTCGTCTGTAACAACTTTCTGAACTGACGACGATGACGACTTGAGGCGAAGTGTCCAGCCAGCTGTTAATAAGCTTTCCCGTGACATGGAGAATAATTTAATTTATTTTCTTGATTGCTGGAGAAGCTTAATACTTGCCTGTGTGGATGTGTCGGAAGCAGGTGAGTCTAATGATGCTGGATACTGTATGAACTCGCGCGTGCGTGTATGTGTGTGTGTGTGCGCGTGCGTGCGAGACGGTGTGCGCGCATGTGGAGTGGGTCAGGTGATTGATGATGGGTGTGGGGTATGATGAAAATAGGGGAGACGATAATAACAGATCAATATTTTTTTATATAAACAATCATTTTGTGAGCTGCGCCATGATTCTTGTACCCGGCTGTTGACTGAGCCGCGTGACTGCTTGATAACAATACAGTCAGTGTAGGTGTGACTAAACACCAATAACTGCCTTCAACCTATACCCAGGTAATGTTCACACTGCTGGTGTGGACAAAGCTTAGCCCAGAGGTAGAGATTGCTAAATAAAAGACAGCGATTCTAAAGGAACGATAAAAGAAGAAAACGTTGTCATCGGTGTCTTCGGTGGTGAAGCTAACCTCCGTCTCTCTTCCGAATCAACGACAATGACAATAACGAAAATAAGAGATTAAGTAAGCAGAAAAGAATTATATATAATTTGTTTAACATTTAATCTTAGTGAATAGTAATAAATCGCTCTCAGACGAATGACCAGTACACAGATGAAATTTATTTCAAATGAACCTCCTTCCATCAATCTGGACCGACGAAAACCTTCCTTGCTCGCTAAAAAAGGACACGTATTATCAGAGGAGCTATAAGGATTTCTGGGAAAAAAATTAATGCAAAAAAATCAGTTGGAAGTGGCGTTAAATAGAAAATAGAAAAAGGGAGACAAAATGGCTAAAGGGAGAGAATTCGAGTCAAGAACAAGGTTTTGCTGACTACAAAGTTGGTGGACTTGCAAATTTAATTTAATTATTTTTTTTTTCAATTTAAGAGAGTAGAATGAAAACAAGGGTGCAGGGTGGAACACACTTAAGGTCGGGCGGATGTCTTCAAACTGTCGACTCGTCCCCTTATTACCTCTGATCAAACAAGAAAAGCCTGTTTCGTGTTGGTTTTGAAGGGTCTGGAGGACACGGCAGTTTCACCCGCTTTCTTCAAGTGGGTCAACACAGAATCCCCCCCCCCCCAATCCTGTCAGCGTTTTCGTTGTTCTCAAAGCAGCTCAGACCTGTATATCAGATGTCACCTCGTTAATCCTTTAAATACCTAGGATATAAAGTGTTAGTATTTATACATCTGACAATTAACGAAAAAAACTTTCGAGTATTAGAAGGGAATTTTATCAGGTGTTATCTAGCAAAAAAAAAACAACAAAAAACACTCCTCCCGCCACACTTTGTGACAGAACAGATTAGCCTCAAAGTAACCCTTGCTATGGATCCCATTCCCTCTTTCAAATCGTCGTCCTCGCCTGTCGTTCAACATTTGTGTCAGACGGGAGGGTTGGAGATAAGAACTCAGGGCTATGTATTCACAATGACACAATACAGCCCTGTGGCTTATTTGTTGACATGAAATGCAGCAAATGTTTAGGCTCACGTTGAACTCTCAAGCGACGAGGGATCGCCAAGTGTTGACTTGTAAAAGAGTTAAGCCCGAGCCGTTGGAACATTGAAGACCTCCTTCCATCTTTCTGTCAAACTAACGTTTCCTACTTTCTTTACCAATCACTGTAGATTAGGGAGGACAAATAAGTTACAAGTTATTAATATTGTTAATAAAAAACTAATGTATGTTGTAAATTTATTAATGTAAGGGCACTGCATGTATGTATTTTGTACTTTTACTTGACTACCCCACCTCCACCGACTACCCCAACATCGGTTATGAGCACGAGTCTATCGAATAAAGGAAATTGTTATTATCTCTCAAACGTGAATACACGCAAGCGCAAGCATGCACAAGTATATATATATATGATGTAGACAAAGGACAAAGATGAGGAGGAGAAAGAAGAACCCCATGTCCCTGCCAATGAATGTTTTCGCTTCATGCTGCTTCTAACCATTCGAAACATCTACCTTCTCTGTGTCTAGTTTGAATTCAAGACACGACTTCTCATACAAATGACCCCTGTGTAATCCTCAGACTAACAAACTCAGGCGTGAAACACATTCTGAAGACATGCATTGCCTCTTAACAAGAAGCGATTGTGTTTTTCCGTGAGTACAAACACGCGACACTTGACACGCCGCCAGCGCGTGGTCATAATGAAAACACTCCTTGAACGACGCGCTCATGCCGACATACCTGCGGTCAGGTCTGGGAAATAGTGACACGGGGGGAAGGGAGGAAGGGAGGATGCAAGCAGTGGGACACTGATTAACCACGCTGAGGGCGGGGTGGTAGGGGTGCTGGTGGGAGGGAGGGAATGGCGGGAGGGACTACGACACGCTGCACACTGCCAGGTGAGTGTGTGTCTGTTGGTGAGGTGCATAGGTGTGTTGGGAGGATTACACTGGTACTGAGGGTTGTAGGTACCTAGCATACTGTGCTACTCAATGCAATTACAGGTCTACTTGTATACTTGTGACTACTTTTTGGCATCTATAGGAAGGGGTGAAGGAGAAAACAAAGAGAAGCCAAAAAGGAATGAAAAACAATAAAAGAGAATGCAGAAAGAGATGGAAGGAGGAAGAAGAGGAGAGAGGGAGCAAGGCCAGAGAGAGAGAGAAAGAAAATCAACTGAATCAACCAAAATTTTACACAGACAGGCCATGAATTGATTAACACCCACGTCGAGATCCCGTTAATATAAAACATAACTAATCAGCTGGTTTATTAGACTTGCTCTCAAGCATTCAATCCGTCGGATGACTAATGCAAACCACCCTTCATCGCCGCAGGATGTTGCACAAAATATTAGCCTCACATTCTACTTTAAACGTGTATATGGTTGATAGGTTCTTAATATTCCTCCCAGCTAAACAGTTGTAGTGCACGAGCACTAGACTAGGCCATGGAAGAACGAAATGCTTGACGTTTATTCCCCCGATAAATTTTAATACTCTATTTTCAACACTTTCTAAATTTTAACCCTAAAACTGGTTTTTCTTCGCACCTCTCGTCACAAAAAAATAGAGGAATATATAAATAGCTGGATACGGACTGTTGCTTGCAAGGTTCTCGACTCGTTTAACCCTCAAGCTTTTATTTTTGTTCACGGGGTCATAGGTGAACGTGGCTTTTGTCGCACAGGATGGGTGTGATGGCGTGGGTGGAAAATATTACACATCTCAAAATCTTTTCTTGACTGCCAGGGACATTTTTATGTAATGTAACAGCCACAGTTATGTGTGATATCGCCAATCTCCGATAAGTGTATTTACTAACCGCGTTTAAGTATTAAGAAGGAGAGAATAAAGAACAAGTAAAGCCAAGTTCAGCCCAACCTTATTCTACTTCGTTTCACATTCGTTATCTAGCGCAACAAAAGCCCGCCCACCTTTTTTTTCCACTCACTCTTTGCAAGAATTAGTTTCATTACAAAAGAAAAAAAAAGGTAGAATGTTTGTCACGGATAAATCCACGCAATATCACACAAACATATTAAAACAATAATAAACAGTCACAGACACGCACACGTGTTGTGCTAACTCTTCTCACATTAGAAAAGAAAACTTTTTTCTTTCTAAAAACCAAAAGCAGCTTATAAAGGTGTCTGACCTTTGCTTCACGGCAGAACGACGTAGCGCGTGGACGTAACGTGCAACCGCTTACGGCGCGAGCTTGACGAGAACTGGAACCAGTCCCACCGCCCGGCCAGACGCGCACAGGTCAGTGACGGAAGACCCTCAGCCAGACCCTGACTTGGCGCGTTTGCCACTCACCTTTTGAGGGCCTGAAAAACGAGTGTGACCCACTTGGCTGGCAGCACTGGGTGTCGGTCCCTCTCCCTCCCGTGCTGGCAGGCGGGTGGGTGGGAGGCACGAACAGGAAGCGATGGCGGGTGGGAGGTACTGAGGGCTGGAGGGTAAGGTTCAGAAACATTTGCTTTTCAGGGAGTGGATATATTTTCGTCCTCGTAATCTGCGGGTCTGTATTCAGGATACCCTGCATTACCCTGTCTGCGTGCGTAATTGTGAGAAGGATGGTAACCGATCTTCTACCAACATATTCATTATGCATGTGACGTGTTGGAGCACGCGCACAAACACACAAACACACCTTTTCTCTAATTTCTGGATGTTTATTGTGAAATGCTTTGTTTTATTTTTATTATTTTACTTTTTATACTGTCGATTTGTGTGCAAAGGTTCGTTATTAAACACGACAGTTATTGCCCCTTAAAAGCGTGCGTCACCCTGTCGATCCACGTGACAATAAAGTTCGAATAACATCAGCAGGTTGTGAGTATGGAAAAGCCGCAGCCTCAAGGTGTAAGACAGCAGGTGTGTGTCTAGCATTTCAAACAGTCCTAGTCTTTATTTCTGTATCTCACAACTTCAGAACTGGAACAAAATTTACAAATATTTTCAAATATTTTTATTGGACGATTAGCATCCACGCACTAATGACATCGGTTGATGTCACTCCCCTCTGCCAATCGTTTGCCTCATGTCACGTGGCGGGGTCTCGGTTCATGTTCTCGACTAGATTAAGCCTAATCCTCCTTTTTATATCAGATTATATTCTACGAGGTCGGTGTCTTAAAGACTGGAATACACTGTTAGCATCGTGTAGCATGCCTGTTAGCCGATCTGACAGACGAAGCCGCTGATGGATGGACACGTGACTTTGTGACGTAACGCGCCTGGGACAGGCCCACAGAAGATTGAGGTCTATGGTCCCACGAGGAGAAACTATGTGAATAATGTCTGTTACAGCGGTTCGAATCTTTTCATGGAGGGAAGTGAAAAGGTCTGGCGAGCATCACGTGCCCATTTTAGAAGACTTGCAGGGAGGGGTGGAATTGGTGTTTTACACAGAGCCTGCAACTAAAAGCAAAGAAGGTGGACCTGTAGACAGGTGCCAAATGCCAGAAAAAAAAACCCCAGCGTTTCCGAGACAAGATCCGAACCCATGGCTACCAATCTGCTGTTTTGGTGACAGACCTTTGCGCCACCTGACCGCTTAGAAGAAAACAGGAAGAAAAGTGAAATAATAAAGAAACCGAAGAGAAGTAGGTCCTGGATCATGATCAAGTGGACAAGTAATGGGTGAAGGACACAGGCCATATGTAAAACGAATCCGGTAAAGTTAAGAGGTATAGCATGGTAACGGTAGCAGGTAAAAGGCAACAGGTAAAAGATAAAGATACCCTTAACCTAAAAGCCATAGAGCCACTTAAAGTGGTTAATCGTGTAAAATACAGTGTGTGGGAGGCAGCACCCAACCCTCCCTTTCCGTCACATTTAGCTCCCGTGATACCTCAGGTACCCGCTCTGTTCCGCTAGGTGGGCAAGAAAAATGGAGAATGTTCTAGACCAGGGGTGGGCAACTTCTCCGGTCGGCGGGCCGGATATGGGGAAATGAAGGCCTTGGCGGGCCAGATTACTGGATCAATACCTTAATCGCGTATTTATCTACATATGCAAGGAATAAATCGTGTTTAATGTAAAGCCCCCTGGTGCAATCGACCTCTGCAACACGGTCACCCAAGCTCTTCAGTAGACCAACTTTCTTTCCTGTCAAAGATGGACAACCATCCGTAGTACTACTGGCCATTTTCTGCTATGGCAATTGCATTGTATGCATGGCATTTTCCACACATTCAAAAATATCTTCTCCGGTAGTAGTGTCTTTCATTGATTCCATTGACAGCAATTCTTCTGTGATTTCAAAGTTTTTTGAAATGCCTGGTACAAAGATGAGCAACTGTGAAGTGTCATCGATGTCAGTGCTTTCATCCAATGCCCAGGAAAACAACTAAAATAAAGGTACCCGCCTTTTCAGTTGTGATGTCAGGTCTTCACCAATTGCTTCAATGCGGCGAACCCCAGTTCTTCTCGACAAACTGACTTCTTCAAAGTTCTTTCTTTGTTGTGGACAGACTTGATCAGCTACATGGAGCATGCACTTGTTGACAAATTCACCATCACTGAACGATTTGCTGTGCTTGAAAATGTTGTATGCGACCACAAAGCTGGCATGAGTAGCAGCTGTCTGGGCTACTTTGGTTTTTACGAATACATTCTGGTGCTTTACAAGTTTTCTGTCCAGTTCTGTTGCTCTTGTTTGCCGTTCGACTGCTAATAAAGTTCTGCCTTAGCCTGCCATAGCCTGCCATAGCCTGCATGTTTCGTCACATAATGGCGGCTAACGTTGTACTCTGTCAACACGGCAACACTTTCACTGCACAACAAACATACTGCTTTCTTGCCGACTTCTAAATCTAATTCTAACTGAAAACAAAGAATCAAAAAACAAAGAAAACAAAGAACCAAAATATAACTAACAGTCACTACTATTCGACGCAGTAAGCAAGTAATTAGTACATGTAGTGGGAGATTGCGGCAGACTGTGGCCGCGGGCCACATGATCATGTACGACCAGAAACAGTCATCGGGCCAGTCAAAATCCCGTCGCGGGCCGGATCCGGCCCGCGGGCCGTATGTTGCCCACCCCTGTTCTAGACACACGTCCAATCATGCTTCCGACAGGCAGTAGAGCAAAATATCAATTAATATCACTAAGTTATTACATCGCCTCCAAAAGTTGATAACAGCGGGCTTAGCGAGTGATGTTTAATGTCCTCCTCTGATCATTGACTCATTTCGTTTGAACACCAGGCACGCCCATAGAGGGGGAAAATAAATGATAAAGCAGGCTGGAAAAGAGACCACAGTACAAATTGTCCTGTGATATTATCCTGTGTGACGTCACATAATGGTGACACGGGGCTGTGACAAACTCCACGTAACTACCCCTCTGGCGCGCGCCTGCCAGGTCATCCTGACTCTCCCTGGGTCACCTGCCTTTCACAGGTGTGCAGCAGGCGGAAAGGTATTCCTGGGTAACACCAAGGGTGTTAGATTTTATGTCTACAGTAAGTCGACCATGCGGAGAAACGAACTTGTCTTGAATCGTGTCTCTGTCTGGACAGGAAAGCTAAAGCACACAGATGATCACCACGAAGACTACAACAACATCAAAACATCAAACACGAAGACAAGGGCTAGTTAGAACACTACGTAAGTTTAATTATAACTAGTTAGAATATCTTTTTGTTATCCTTTTCATCTGGATGCTGAAAGGTGCATGATGGGTATCACAAGTATTGTCCAACAACCAAAAAAAAAAACCAAGAGCTTTGTTGAAAATCTGCGAACCTTATTTTTTCTTTAAAACCCACGAACCTCATGTGTTACCCTAACCCACAAATATATTCTGTCAATTGTAAAAACTTCGTGTATTATCCAAATCCCGCGAGACCATAATATTCTCGCAGCCGAACAGATTTCTAATCCTACCTTTCTCTTTCCCCTTGTATACCCCGATGTTAGAGTTTTGATAATGACCAGGAAGGTAATGGAGCGAATGGGAAAGAATGGTCTTGGGGGACTTGTGAAACAGGATTGTCAATAGAGAAAGTTCTCTAGAAGTCTTTCCCACGCCCTGTGAACACATTCTTCTCTCTCTCTCGCTATTCCCAGAAACACACATAACGCACACGTACACGCTTACGTATACGAACATGCGCACTACTCACGTACACGCGAACGCACAGGAACAGTCGCGTTGACAGCCACAAACACGCACACAAGCACACAAATGACGACCAGTCTCGTGTATTTAAGTCTATTTGAGGCTATTAATTTATGTCTACATGCTGATAAGCGAAGACCATTTTTTCTCTATTTTTTTTTCTTTGACAGATTCATTCAGCCTTTTCAAACTTCTTTCAGGCCACCTAGAGAGCAAACAGGAGCAGCTTTCAAAGTTGACATGTTTATGTGATGTTGTTCCTGTTAGAAATCCCACAATACCCTGTGTGTGTGTGATTGCGGGTGTGAATGCATGTGTCAGCGTGTGCGCGTGTATTTCTGTTAGAGACCGCTACCGTAAACGTAACCGTCGGTGTGTATTATACAAACAAACACTGAAGTAAACACTCACTTCAAGAACTGTCAAGTGCGCTCGTCTAGTAAGTGTCAGTGACAGACATAAAAGGGAAACAACCTATTCATGTCAACCCCCACCCTAGTATATCACTTTTACCTACATCAGTATTTCATAAAGCTGTCCCGCCGTCATGCTACAGTACACCTGGGATACCTGCGCAGGTAATTTTACCAGCAGAGTAAGATATCAGTAACAACATACGCATATCTGTTGTGCAATATACTTACATATTCTTGCATATGGTATACAGGATTGCTAACCCACCAACATAAGCCATTGGATTATTTATAAAATATTATACAATATATATATATCGAGAGTAGCCGCTAAATTAAGGGATTAAAGTTGTCGATAATCTGCAGACTGTATACAATGATTTATATTATTGCATAAATATAAAGTTTATGTACAGAATACAACAGGCATTGACCACACTAAGGGGGACAATATTGGTTGTTATGCTTTAATGAGCTCAGTTCATTACGAGGCTCAGCAGCAGTTTGAATGGATGTGCAGGCAGCCTGAACTATTAAAAATAGAAAGGTGGGACAGGTATTGATTGCAGATCGATCGTGGCTACAGATGGCAGGAAATGGTGTTTGCTTGTGTGTATGTGTGTGTCTGTGTGCGTGAGTGGTTGAGTGAGTGACACAGCGAGGTTCTAAGGACAGGTTCGCGCTTCCCAACTCACACAGGCATACATGCACTTACACGCACACATGAACAACAATTTCTCTAGTGAATAATTAAAGCTGTTCACACCTAATAACGCATGTATCGACGTACAGGGACACATACACACACACGCACGAACACGCACGCACGTGCACGAAGACATCCACACTCACCAATCAGATGCACAAACTCCAGCAGGTCCTCCCTGGCGACTTCACGGTCCCACTTTCACTCGACTCGTCTCACAAAGGTAACTGTCGACAAGAGGACAACCTCCTCTAATCCCTTCACTCCCTCCTTAGACTTCTGGGCGGTCTGGTGTCCGGACCAACACTTGTCACCTCACTTCACGACGACAACGATTAGGCAGCCATCATAAACAAGCCCAACGACCAGTGACCGTGTTCACCAATACAAACACCAGGCATGTGCCTGCCCCTACTTTGCCCTGAATAACTGTCTGCGTAGAAAGGGGTACGCCCCACACCCGGCTAACACGTCGATCTCCTCACACCAACACCCGCCCTCCCCAACTACCTCCCCCAAGCGCCTGATGTGCTATTTTTAGCACAAGTTTTACGGACGCACCTGTAAGTTGGGGGACTCACCTGTAAGTATCGATGCGACAGATTTTTTTACTTTTTTTTTTTTTGACATCGTCTGAAATTTTTAGTTCTCGTTAGAGGACGGGGAAGAAGATGTCTTTCATCAGTTGCAAAAATTACTGTTCAACGGCAATGTCCAAGTGCAGACAGGTGCGAGAAAACTGGATATTTCGCTACGTGTAGTCGTATGCCATGATAACGCTGTAAAAAGAAAATAAAATAAATGCAGCTAATAAATTTCCTGCTAAAAACAAGCTCGGCAAGACTGGTTTGACTAGCTTTAGAGGGTTGGTGGGTGTGACACACCAACATATCTCACACCACAGCCGTACACAGTTTGAGGCCACAGCTCTCACCTACATGTTCAGGTGTTCCATAGGTAACATTTACCCGCGACACTTTTGTCTCCAACCTGAGCTTGTTAACTATTGCGGTGTTCTTTGAAGTTTATTCTGTTGTTTGAAAGGTAGCAGACAAAGTTTCTGGTGTTGTATTCAAGTACATCATCAGTAAATCAACTACTGGCCTGGCTGTGGTTTGTCTCAGATGTTATTTTCGTTGCAGCGAGAGAACAAAGAGAAGATGGAGGAATGAGACAAGGCATAAATGGCAGCATAAAGAACAGTCCTGGGGGTGAAGCTATCTCCATCCATCCGGCAAGTTAATGGTCGGCAAATGTTACTACAACTAACCGACACTCAAACGGACACCAGAGTCTCTCTGTGTGTAAACAACATCGAAGTTGGACAAAGTTTGCGCAGGACTGAGTCACAGCAGGGTGCGGGAGCTTGTCACAGTTGATAAACCCAGGACCAGATGAGGACACCCAGGTGAATCGTTGCTCGACCAGTTATACACACCCGGGTGACAAGAATCCCACTGTGTGCTTGCTGCGGTTGCCTGCCCCTACTTGGGAAGTGGTTAAACGTGCCTCCCACTCCTGCTCCCTCGCTCACACTCCATATTTAGACAACAGACGCCCTCGGCCCACAGGTGGTGACCCCGTTGGGCAACGATGACTCCAGGCTCGCATCCCGCCAGCTCTTGGTAGCGCGCACACACAATGAGTACCGAAAGGATATTCACAGATAATTTCACACACACACATACACACACTAACGAGCACAAAAAAGATAATCGCATATTAAACACACACAAACAAACAAATGAGAACCAAAATCAAATTCTCGTATAAGATCGAATAAACAAACACGAACGCACACACACACACGTGCACATTAGTGTATTCTCTCTCTCTCACACACACAAACATACACATGCATTTCTCTCTCAGGCACATACAAACACGTAAACACGCAAGCACACACACACACGCACACACGCTGTATGGAAGTCAGGTAACTACAGGTGAGCTGATCAAAGGGTGGTTACGAGTCCTGACCGGCCTTACGTGCAAGTGAGTAGCCTCCCCCTCCAAGACAGCAGATTACCGTTACTGCATCAATGGTCACGTGACCACGTGCATCCGCTGACCAAGTCACACAGCGGGTTGTGTCACGCATGCTCACTGCTAGGTGCTAGAAGTTCACGGATTGTAAACATGCAGCAACCTCCTGCGCGTGCGTGCGAGACTGGGCAACGACGCGAGTTGAAAACGTGTAAAAGGTGTAAAAGGATAACAAAATCAGAAATATGACACAAAAGATGTAAATAAAGTTTGACACAAAATAATTCAATAACAGACGAGGAGATTCCAGATGCTTGAGCTGCTTGTAATGCAGTATTCCTTTTCTCTGTTGTCTAGCATGACCTATGACACTGATGATGGAAAAAGCGCTATACGAATGTGCTGTTCATTATTATTATTACTAGCATTTCCTCTGTCGGAAGGCATAGACAGCATTACATATGTCGGTAACATTACATCTGACGTGTCTAATGTTACTGCTACAAATCCACCATTACCTATTTTGTGTCTAACATTACCTATAACGTAGACAGAAAGTTCAACTCAAACACACAAAGTTCGATACCCATGTGGTAAGTTTCTCCCAGTTGACTCGGCTGTCTGGATCGGGTACTTAACTACAAGGAGGAGGGGTAGGTAGCCAAGACGGACTGTGTGTCACCTGCGGGGCATGTTGATACCTGCTACTCAGTAAGTTTGTACCAAACAAATAGTTGGTCGTATTACTCAGTACATATCAAGTGGCTCTCAGTGTCAAAACGCTTGGTGACCCCTGACATAGACGGTTAGTGAAGGTATTAAGCTGCGAGGGAGAGTAGATGGAGACCGCTGGCTTCCCACCTACCTTTATAATTTTATAATGTGTTAAACATTAAAGAATTGTTATATACGAAGCTAGAAATAACAACAGCACACGAGTACAATAGCAATCGTCAACAGCTCCAAAGGTCGGGTGCAGGTGTTACGGTGAGAATGCAGTAAGGCAGACGTGTACGTACCCCAGACAGTTGCAGGAAGAGTTCCACCCTCATGTTGGCGGTGTGAGGAATGGCGTCACAGCCAGACGGGCAGGTTACCGTCGTTAACATTATCGATGGTTTTATCGACCCACCCGGCAACGTGTTTGTCGGGGCCGGAAAAAAAACATCGTCAGATACTTCCAGAACATTTCTGTGGCCTTCAGCCAGTCAGAACCCAAAGCGATGTGTAGATGAAGGTTGGTAGAACAACGAATGACATATCCAAGCAGGCTGTTGGTTGTACGGACACGCTTGCATTCATGTCAACACACACACAAACACACACGTGTCACACAAATATAAGTGGATGATTGTACCTGTGTTTACAAATGTAATAAACAAACAAAGCTTCACTTGAGTGACTGAACACTACTCACCTTGTAGTAGATCTGTCCCCAGTCCAACATGTAGTTCGCCAGGTCTCGAAAGTAGAAGAACAAGAGGGCCGATGTCAGAACCATTTTACACGTTCTTCCTGTGATTTTTTTTTCACACCTTGGCAGCTGAAGTACAGGTCGTCAGTAGTAAGTGAGAGAAGAAAGTATTTGACTCTCGAAAGCCTCAGGTCAAGGCCGAAAGTGGGTCAAGTATTTCCTTCACAACTTGTCCTACTACCTACACCATCAATGTGTGGGTGGGTGGGTAGATGTCTAGCCTCTTGTTTATCGTCAAGGATATATCAATCGTTGGTGAAGAAGAAAAAATTGTCAGTGTTTGAGTGTTAAAAACAGTTTTATTGCTTTTGGTACTGCTGAACTCTGAACGAGTAAACAAAAGCCGAAAGAAAGGTGAATGTATAAACAGTAGGGGTGGGTTTGTCCCGGTCCATTCACCCTACGCCAGATAGACCACCATGTTTACAAAGTTTAAAAATTCATTGAGTCTTGCTTGTGGAGCAGCAGCCTCTGATCGGAGTGGTTGGCTGTTTCCAGCATCGAATCTGGAAGCGAAGTCTGGCTCAGCTTCTGTTAATATTTCATGATGACACAGCACGTTGGCCTCGCTCTCGTGGTTGCTGAGTCGAAACTCGCCTGGTGGCTTCCTGTAAACAGAGAACCGAAGGTTTTTTTTTTTTTTTTCGAAAGACAGGCTCGACGAAAAATCATTATAAGGAAAGAGCAGTCGCATGAATATTGTTGGAGCAAGAGTAGGAAAATTCTTCTTATGGATGAATTATGTCTTGGAACACCGAAGAATGAAGATGAACTACTGTGTGTGTGTGACTACACACCATACATACACTACACAATTTGTCTTTTACACACACACAGACACATCATAAAAAATAAACAAGACTATTTTCTAGTTCTTCGCCAAGTTAGTACAGCATTCACTGAAAGTAAATATATGTTTACAAAATTGTCCTCCGCCTCGCACTTGCCAACGAAAGCATGCCACGGTGCATTTATTATCTCTCCCTCCAGACCAGGACGACAATCGACAAAAAAAGTTGGGGGAGGAGGATCAAGTGGACAGCCATGTTTTATCGGTGTGTTTTAGCGAGGATCAGTAAACATGCCATCCCTCCCTTTATCTTCTCTTTTTGTAATGAAGTAAGAACACTTCAGAATAGCGGGTCTTTCAAGAAAAATAAAATACTACTCACTAACGAGAAATTGAAATCAGTGTCGTCTGTCATCGCCTGGATGTCGTCGCTGGCAAAGCGAGGTCGGTTAAAGAACTAGAGGACACTGGCAGCCAGAGAACAACAACGAAGGTGACACACAAACAGGACGTGGTACAGGTGAAATATGCGACACAAGGTGAGCGGTGGGCGGCGGTTTGTTTTCATGTTACCTGTGTCCGGTACACCCAGTAACTCTCACCTGCCGGCAAGGCAGACATCTTGCCGTGTCATGACTGACACTGTCCTATGACACATGTGTCACTCGTCTGGTGTGTTCTCTTTAGCTATATTTAAAGTGCATGTTCGTGAGTACTTGTGTACCATCTTCAGAATATGGAATATGACGACTGCATTATTAAAAAAAATCTTGACAGGAAGATTTATTATGTAGTTTCTCTGGGGTGAGCGAGTAACTTTATACGTGTCCACAGGAGTAAAACCTAAGGGTTGTCACGCTGGATTGATCCTCCGACCTGCACTTGTCCTGACCTAGGTGGGGCTGTGCAGCAATCAGACCGTATCCCTGAGTCGGCATATATAGTTTGTCACCTGACTCTACACAGCTTCAAGGTGAAACACGAACAAACGAAGGAGAGAGAGAGAGGAAAAAAAAAAACCAAACAAAACCCTGAAGTTCGCCCTCTACACATCTTCCATATCTTCACACTTTGGTGGGGTCAAGATGAGTTTATGCCACTCACCGCCTCCAAGTTTCTCGCACGCATGACCCACCCACTGCGCATGCGCGACTGCATAAAAGCTGAGCATACGGAAAAACGCGGGGTCACTGGTGTTACCTGGCGAGATCGAGGGCGGAGCACGCGTGCGGTTATGTTTGTGATACTGAGCACGCGCGCACGCCCACACACAAACATGAGCGTGCATTGTGCTGCATGCAGCGTGACCGTCACCGTCTGCCAATCAAGTTGTAATCGCCTGCGATCGAAGCCTGTCGTATCCCGTTACAATTAAGAGACCAACACCCAAAGCTTGTTCATCCCTTCTGCAGCACCGTGCTGTCATCTCATTCATTTGGTGTGTCAGGGGTCATCCCACCTCATCCACGATGTGTTGTAAAGAGCTTTGCAAGGTTTCCTGTACCACGATCAGCTTACCACACACATTATCACAAAACACCTGTCAAGCTACACTTACCTGGGATGTCTCAGGTGAGGGCGGAGGTGCGCAGCACACCTTGTCAGGTCGAAAGCACACCGGAAGCAGTATCAGCAAGCTGTTACAAGCGAGTAGCACTGAGGCGGAGAGTTAACCGTCACACGAGGGTCGGGTGGAGGTTGCTTGGAGAACAATGATGATGGCGATCATCGAAACCCTTTGTTTGCTGGCTAAACCATCGATTCGATTCAATGTTGCGAAACTTGCCGGTCAACCTTGAGTGTCTATACACCGAGTTGCTATAGTCACGCTTGGCTGATCGTTCGTCGCCATCTACACCCGCTTGTGTGTTAACCACGTGACAGGTTTATAACCCTGTCATGTCAGCGACCTTTGGCCTTGTCTGCTGCCTGTTATTTAGCTCCTGACATTCCACGGCAAAAGGAAACCTGAATCAATTTGTTTGATCACTTCCTCATAACATTGTCTGCGCCGGGAAAACCTTTTACTGCCGAGTGGAAAATGCTCCCCCCTGCGTCCTGCCTCCTACTCGTTACCATGGCAACGGTATCTGCGTGGGCTGGCGCGTTGGTGTGTTGGCGTCAGTCTATCCGACGGATCAGGCAGTGAAGCTGACGAGCCTGCAATTTCGGATGTGATGAGGTGTAATTGGCTGAAAACTGATTGATCGGTCTGTTAATTTTCACCGAAGCGTCGCGAAAATCAGAATATCAGGAACACGATATCCCACAATGCACGAGCCAAGATGTGAGGGGTTATGGACTCAATCAGCCGGCTATTGACGCCCACAAAGCGCGATTGCGGGAAGATGATAATTATATAGCCGAGAGATTCAGGAAGTGTAGAGTGCGAAAGAGGCAGAAAAACAGATTTTTATCATCGATTAAATGATGGAGGAACCACTGCACGGTATAGCAGCAAGTTTTTTTCTTTTCCAGCTGTGTCACAAACCTAGGGGAAAGTGTGCGAGGGAGAATGTAATAAATGCTCTACTGACTCTCGACTTAGAAAGACAGAGAGGAACTAAAAAAACGATGGTTAACGGGTTGAAAACTTCTTTCTCTTAGCAACGATTTCGCACTAATAGAAAAAGGGAAAGAGGAAAGACCTGGAGTACCCGGAAGAAGTACAAGACAATCAGTACTGTGGACATGTGTCACGTGCAGGTAGCGTGACCCGAGACGAGACACGAACCTCGGACTTCATAGTCTGTAGCTCCACTGGACACAAACACAACTTTACTTCTAAACAAGAATTTCAAAAATAATCATAAACGGATGGCCACAGGAATACCTTTCCTCTAACTTCTAACAATTTTTTGTCATTTTGTTTTGTCTCTTAATCATTCTTACCTAGTCTATATCTTCTCAAGAAATTTTATAAAACGATGTAACTGTTGGTTTTTGCTATTACAAATTAGCCTTTTAAAATGGAAATGAATATAGGAATTTAAATTTTATTTTTTTATTATTTTTCATCAAACCAAGAACTAACATGTTAAACTAAACCAATTTGCATAAATTAATTGCCATATACTGGGAGCAGTGTTAAGCAAATTGTACTTACCTCAGTGGAAATGTTGACTTCGAATACATACTGTTTGTTTGCCTTGAAAATGTTGGACCGTTTGAAAAAAAATTGTATAAGAGAAACTGGAAAGCATAGAAAGTATAAAAAAAATTCACTTCATTCACAGCTTAAAAGGATTCGAAGCACGCGTGAAGAAAATAGTTCTAAAAAATGGTGTACTATGTGTGTAAGGGGAGGCTATACAAGAGAATCAATTCAACTTTAGAAATAGCGGTTGTCTCTCTTTGACCGCACACTGTGTGTGTGTGTTTTCTAATCGACTTTTTTTTTTTTTTTTGCTTTATCCTCGTGTCTGACCGAGGTACGAAACGGAGAAAGTCACCAGAACTGGGTCGTGTACTGAAAAAAGTGTCCCAGAAACGAGACAGTAAGGTGAAAGACCTACATGTCATAGTGTCATAGCGATGTGTTCATCTGTCACTCCAGTCTTTTGGGTTTAAAAAAAAGTGCATGTTCTACACCAATATGTGTGAACCATTTTGTTTTAAAGACTTTCATATCACAAAGTCTGCTTATATGGAATAAATTTGGGTAGCCATTCTCAAGTAATCCCAACGAGAAGATACTGCAAATCTCTTCATAAAAATGTTAGTGTCATTCAATTATTTTTTGAAAATCTACATACATGCACATCTCTCCTGGTCTTGCTGTAGTCATGTTTATGATTTGAAGTTTTTCTCTTTTCTCATCCTTCCAGTGATATCATTTATTTTTTTTTTCTCTGTGGACTTGTACTGATTTTATTATTTTTATTTCCTGGTATTCGTTTTCTTTTCTTCCTTCTTGCTTCTTGTCTTTTTCTTGACACACTCACAAATACGTTGAACGAAGCACACGCACCCACCTACACACATACACACACGTGAACACACGTCCCATTCAACTAAACACAGAAACTGAAACACTCACATACACACCCAACCTTACATTCCACGCAAGAAAATACATCAGAAAATATTTCATTGTGAAAGCTGACACCAATTGTAAACAAATGAAATAAGTAGAGTAAATAAATAGAAGTTATGTAACATTCGTCATAGTTCATGTAACCTTTGATTCTTTGACAGTACTGTGGTTCAATCTTTTGTGTACTGAACTCATTTTGTCAATTGTTGAGAGATAAAGAAATACTTCGCCTCAGTTTCTGACACATTCTTTATATACCGAACACATTTCTGTATTTTCTCACTGACTTTGTCAACTGTGGCCACAGCAAGATGTGGAGTGTGTGGTCTAGGGTGCTTGTAGCCATAGCAATATATGCAGGTAAGACTTTCACTAAACATGGATCGATTTTCAAACTAAACCGAAATTCTTTGATCGTGCATATTTTTTTTTTATAACATTCTGAGTTCTACGCAACTTGATAAGGAAGTTTTCTGTGTCTTTCTAATCGTCCATTTTTGCTGACGATGAAAGCGAGATAAGAAAACAATGACGACACAGAGCCACCATAATTTTGTAAGAAACACCGAAAACCTTGAATAAGAGTTTTATTTGTTTGTCACATGATTAAATAACCAAAATTTGTGGATAATGTGCTTAACAAGTGTTCAGTTATTATTATTAGTTGCACAGGGGAATATTAGTTTGAAGCGCATCCTTTGACTCTTGAGGGTTTTTTGTTGTTGTTGTTGTTGTTGTTTTTTTTTTTTTTGATTGCTTTGTTTTTTTGAAATTAAATTTTTCTTATTGTTGTCAATTTCTCGTGTCTATTTGTTGCCGTGTAAATCATTCTGCTTTGCCTAAAACAGAACGGTGTTTTAATAAATAAATATTTTTATTACTTCACCACCAACAACAACTACAAATACTACTTCTACAACACGATATGCATAAACCGAAAATATAGCAGTTTTGGTGTTGGTGTTGGTTCTCATTCATCTCTTACTTCGACATTCCTTCCATCCTTACTAATCATTTCTACCTCCCGTGTTGCGACTAAGCGGGGTGTGAGTGCGAGGTGGATCCCTGCCTGCCGAACTGCTACACGGAGTTGGCGGACACCCACCGCAGTGTCGGGTACACGGCGCAGTACCCGCTGACCCCCCTGTGTGACATCTCCCTACAAAGTGGCTGGTACCGCTTCGCAAACGGCATGATGCCCGAGATTTGCGTCCCCAGATTCCACGTGAGTCTGTCTGAGAGTAGTCTCCCCTTTCTCACCTCTCCTTGAGCAAGTCTTCAAGCAAATCTTTGGACTGAATGCAGTGTATTGTAATCAATATTTTAATCGAACTTCTGCATCCATAGAATTAGAACTAGCTTTAACAAAGTTTTAATTCTCCATTCTCCCTGTTTTTCCAACCATTATCTTACTATTATAAAATTAAAAAAAAAAAACAACCACGAACAGAAGCCGAAATGTCATCTGGAAAATAGAATTTGGGACATGGTATTACTGATAATAATAGGTCAATACTCTCTTCTCTCAAATATGTGTTGTATTCAGTGCGGGACCATAGTTCCGGTGTGGATGGCCGGTCAGCACCCGAGCGAGGAGGAAGGGATCGTGGCGAGAAAAGCCTGCGCCAACTTCGAAACGGGTGGCGAGCCGCCGAACCCCTGCTGCGAGCACTCTGTACAGATCGCCGTCAAGAACTGCGGCGACTTCTTTGTTTACTACCTGCAGCCCACTCCTGCCTGCCCCGTCGCCTACTGCGCAGGTCCGGAACTTGATCTTTAGCTGTTAGTGAAGCCACCCACCCATGCAGCCGTTTTTTGTTTTGTTTTTTATTGTTTGATTTGTTTTTTGTTGTTTGTTTTGTTTTGTTTTTTATTGTTTGTTTTGCTTTGTTTTTTATTGTTTGTTTTGTTTGTTGTTTTTGATGGGGGATTGTTGAAGTAACCGCCTTTCACTGAATTATTCTGAAAGGCTAAGGCACACATAGAGAAAAACTTTAAATTTATGTTTTTGATTTGTTATCCATACTTGATAAATATTCATCTGTTTTCGCTACAAAAGATTTCTTTAGCACCACCCACCTCTTTTCATGACAAGATGAGGATTTCTCATTGCATTTCTTGCGCCAGTCTGATGACTGTTTTTGGTGTATCCTCTAAATTCTTTCCGTCCTCAGTGGACTTCACTCTTCACCTTCACATCACGTTCTCGTGTGAACTCACTGTCTCGTCTTCCTGTCCTCGTGTGAAATCGCTATTTTTTCTTTTTCATTTTAACATCGACTGCTCGTGTCTTTATTTAAGTTCCGGTCATGTACCCATGAATTTCCTACCGAGTGCTTTTCATTTCGGAAAATTGCTTTTCTTTATGTAAGTAACATCATAGTCTCCACGAAAACATTTGTCAACAGGTGATTTTTTTTATAAACACTCCATTCGAGAACATTTAAAAACGCAGACAATCGCATATTTACCTACTGCATTAATATCATATGTCATCAAAGTAAGCAGGTTAAATTTTGTGACTATTGCATGAGACTAGCAGTAAAATTTTAACTGTTTCTGTCTCAAAGGTACAAGTGATAAACAGCCATGTCCTGCAAATAAATGGTCTGCGACTGGATTTGAGCCATGTACAGGTAGCCCAGTTCTTCACTCAAAGTCTAGAGTTTTCTTCACGTTGCTCACATATTCGATGGAGGTTTTGACAAACATTAAAATGTTCATCGGTTAACACACATTACTCTGACGTAGGCACCCTTACATTACCAATGATATATTCTGTTATCGATGTATTTTTTTTATTATTATTGAGCGCAATACATGTTAACGTGTTAACATCTCATTAGTCGTTGAGGTCCTCATCTCTTTCCAGTCTTAACTTTCAACCTGTCATCTGCTACTGTTCTCAGTGACTTGGCATTAAAAACAAAAGCTACTCAGCTCCTTACATATTATATGTTATAACCATATTGATTGTTGCTATTTTTTCATTGTTTACTAACATTGTCAACAATTGTTCCATTTACTCAATGTTGTCATCTTGTTCGTTTTTTTCTTCACAAGAGTAACATATATTGATCAAACTTTTCTTATTCTCTATATTTACTCGTTAGAAAAATTCCGTTTAATTTACGGTTTTTCCCAGACGCATATCCAAAGATAGATACAGACCCGGTTCTGAAAGGACCGGAAGTGACGAATAACTCCTTCCGGTTTTCCTGCGAGATTCCTGCCCAAAATAACGACCCTAATCAGATGTTTGAGGTGGTCTGGACTTTTGACGGACACGTGGACTCAGCAATTCCATCGACGGTGCTGAAGTCCACAGACCACGTGGCATATCTGCCCGGGTCATCGCTGAAAGGTCACATGGGAACGAATGTAAATACGATCTCAACTCGTCAGCTCGTCAATCTGTCCTTTTGTACATTATGTGTTTGCGCGCGTGCTTGTATGAATGGGTGTTCGTATAAAATCATAAATTATATCATTAATTATAATTGAATTTATATTTATTTAATCACGCTGTAGAAATAATCTTGAACATTAAAATATCCCATCACTTCACTCCACATGTTCATCACATTTGCACGTCAGTCATGTAGAAGCCTCAGGTGTAAACAGCTCTAGAAACCATTTCTTGTTCACACCTGGCGTCTGGGTGACCTCTGAACTCTCTCAATCCAATGTTGTTTATCAGGTCGGATGCAAGTTGAGGACATATTACAGTGGTAGAAACGTCACCAGTCCATGGCTCGAAAGCAACACCTACTGGGCAGGCATCAGGGTAAGTCTTGTTGCCATGGAAACGATTTTCATGCAATTCATACTGAATTAAATTTCTCTGGTCTTGTCCTGCTCTATTCTGTTGTAGTTGTTGCTTCTGTTTGTGTTATAAATATTTCTCGCTGGACATAATGTCTCTTCACTTCCATCAGACAAACCCACCCAGTCTTCAGATCAGTGAGAAGGAAGAGATAAGAAATGTCACCCTGACCTCTACTATCCCCATCGTGTGCGACCACAACTACACGTGTTGCCTGACTGTCAAACTGGATGTTGATGGTCCCAAGAGTAAGTAACACGGCAACACAACACATGACAAAACAACACATGACAACAAAATACGTGACAACACAACACGTGACAAAATAACGTCAGGCTATACACAAAATATCGAATGAAATAAACATAAAATTACAAGAAATAACATGACAAGACTAGGCTTAAGACGAAACGAGACAAACCAAGTTTGTTGGTTGTTTGTGATTTACTCTGTACCAGCAAAAAACAAACAACATTATTCAGGAAGACACAATATGAACCAAGTTCTCAAAGCAGGATGTCAAGCTAAAAACACACAAGACGGTCAAGCAATGCAAGACAGCAAAAGATACAATTTTTGAATTAATTTAAAATTACCCCGGAGGAGATAGAAGAAAAAGTACAAAAATCTCATAAGAAAAAATTAATGGTCTTGTTTTGTGTTCTTTGCTTGTCTCTTTGTGTTTTGTTGACCACGGTTTAGTATGGTATTTTTTCACATTTTAAATTAATAACCTAGAAGCATAATTTGTTCATTTTCAAACTTTATTTCTTAGTTGTTCCTGAAATAGTAGAGGCATTCTAGGGAAAAGAACATCATTAAATGTGTCTTTTAACCGGCTGCACCCTGGTTTCAACTCCTTTAGAGTTCGTAATTCGTCATCGTCTTACCTTTTCAATCATTAAGGTGAAGATAACTATAAAGTTTACCAATTGATAACTATTAACACATACAGGTAAAAAATTAGTTTAAAACATTATTGGTTTCATTTTACCCTCCAGACAATCTTGTGACTGCACACAAGTGTACTTATGACATTTGTCGCGAGGACTGGAACCCCGTGACCCACACTGCCTCAGTGAATGTCCCACTGGTAGCCTCTAAAGACCTCATCACCGATGGCAACAAGGACGTGCTGCTCAGCTTCGAGCAGATCCTGACTGCTGGAGGAGGACCCTACTTGGGTGCCTTTGATGGATATCGCTTTGCACCTACACAGGTGAGTTCTGCTCAGCTCCCTTTGGTATTGCAGTGTCGGTGGAATGTGAAGTGAGATTCATAAAGGAACTAACCATGAGTGAATGTAAGAATGTAAGAAAATATTTGTAAGGTGCAGATGACTAACATGTAGGTCAGGTTAAGAGGAATCTGATGTCAGGCTGCGTGTATGCGAATGTGTGTGTGTGTGATTGCTGCAGATCAAGGTTCTGGATGTCCCCACCAAGTCTTGCTCTCTGGTAGGAGACCCTCATATTACAACCTTGGAGTCATCGAGGTAAATACATCTTTATGTATATGTGTGTGTGTGTGAATGAGCGAATGAATGATGATCTCGCATTTGTTTGAGAAGGAGATCGAGATAAAGGTCTGTCCCTAGCACCTTGCCCACAATCCTGTCTGTCGGAGGCTGTCTGCGTCAGGACAACTTTCATTTAAGAGACCCTGAACACTACACCTGGCCTCAAACTTGTTTGAAAGGCAATAAGCATCTTCCTGTAATTTATCTCTCTCATTAAAGTTGTCTGAAAGACGTAATGGGTCACGGTGAACCACTCACCCCATTGCCCACAAACCCCAAAAATGGCCGGAAAGAGGAGTTAACTCTGTACATCACCCTAGACTGAGTGTGAAACCTGAAAACACTGCAACACTATTCACTTAATATCTGAGACTGATGATGATGATGATGATGATGATGATGATGATGATGATGATGATGATGATGATGATGATGATGATTTATTCGTCAATTAAATGATTGTCAAATGTGAAATAATTGCTTTGCCGCTTGTTCTTTCAGACCTTACGACATGTTCAAGATTGGCGATTATACGATGTATCAAAATCCCAAAAGAGACTTTGAGGTAGGTCTGTAATGGCCACCTGTTGTTTCTTTGTGTGACCGATATAGATATATACATCTCTCACACACACACACACAAACGGGTAGATCAACATAAAACTAAATATAACAATCTACATTTATGACATGCACTAAAGTACTTAATTTAAATTTTTACTCCTGGAGTCAGCCAGAACAAAATTAGAAATTATGGGCTGGATGTATATATATAATTATTTTTTCAATAGAGCAGCATTTACTGATGGTCTGACGACGGTTCAGATACAGCGATATAAATAAAAAAAATGTATTATAGAGAATAATATACAAATAAAATACAAATAATATAAGATAAATATAATACGACTCTTACATTCATAGAACATCGAGATAAAGATACAATTATAACTTTACCAGTAATATGTCTGCAATATAATATATAGATAAAATAAAAAATAAATATTAAAAATAACTTTATTACGTAAGAAAAATTAAAATTTTGGATTTGAGTTATTAGAAAGTTCTTGTTCCGCCATTTAATAATCTCTGCTTTGCACACACCTGTCAGATGCAAGTTCGTACCTGGCCATGCGGTCACGTGTCATGCGTGTGCGGTGTGGTCATCCGCGAGAAGAATGACGTCATACGTGTTGACCAGTGCGACCAGCCATACGGCGGCCATCACACGTCACCAAAGGTCGAGGTGTACAGTAGACCTTTGAGAGAAGGAACTATCGTTCAGCGCTCCACCGATGGTCATCAAGTGACCGTAAGTAAATCACTCAGTTCCACAACCATAGCAAACGTAATTAACAATAAGGTAATTAATCAATCACTGTTATCAATAAATTAACGATGTATGGAATTTGAGGGAAATTATATATGAATATATAAACATCTGTAAATTAATACATAGCAAGTGTGGCCGTTGATAAGCTAGACGATGTATGACGAACCTGTTGACATCCGGTAACTGCTGACCTCCCCTCAACTCCCTTGACCTCTCCGCGCAGGTCAACCTACCGTCCAGCACGGAGGTAAAGGTCACGGCAGCCGTTTATGGGCTGGACGTGCACCTGCTGGCGCCACCTGTCGACTCGGGGGAGGCGAGGGGCCTGTGCGGCACTTTTGATGGTAACCCCAACAACGAGTTCACTCACCGTGACGGTCACGTGGACCCCATGTGTCACTCCTGTTCCCGCCCTGACAGCTTCACCGACTCCTGGAGGTACATGGCGCCTCCTGTGACTCACCAGTCTACCTGTGTCCTCTACCACTCTCCCTCATTTTCTTCCAACTTCCTACTTCACTTCACTCTCCTAATCATTTCTAGTCAACTCTTTCTCCTAGTCCTTGTGGTTGGCTGTACGTGTGTGTGTGTGTTTTCGCGCTTTCAAACTGTAATAAAGTAATATCACAGTTCTATAACTTTCGCCACATTTTTATACACCTTATACACATCTCATTATTCTTTCAGGAACAACCGAAGCACAAGCCTGTTCGAGTCTCTCCCTGTGAAAGTGAGCGATAACTACGAAGCCTCATACTGCACGTGCGACAAGGGGACCAATAATGACGTCATAGCCAACTGCGCAACGAGAGGCGCCATCCCCAACACGGTCATGAAGGTCAGTGACCCCCAGGCCCGTTCTTACCCCCCGCGGGGCCCGAGGCATAAGGTATGTGCGGGGCCCTTGACACCACGATCGCCACGGTTGTTATTTAATCAAATGTGCGGGGCCTCGTCTGCCTGACCCTAAGCACGGCCCTGGTGACCCCTACACAGTGTCCACAGTCTTACCACTAACACAAGCAACATTACCTGCTATGTACCCCTGATGTACACCATCAACACTCTCTCATGGTCCACACATCGTATCACACTAGCAGGTGTCAAGGGACAGGCTAACTAACTGCCGGACATCTCTGGTGAACGACGACGATTATTTACCAACACGTGATATAGAGTAAACTTAAATATAGGTCTCATTTTTTGTAATTTGTATAATTTTAGTTCTTGCTAGAAATGTTCTTTAAATTGATGCTTAGTGCCAGGCCTGCTCGAACATCACTAACCTTGCGCCGATCTTCGGGGGGAACCTTGGGGGATGGACGAGGCGGTCAGCTCCAGCTTACAACGACGTGGACGAGCCTGACCCTCGATTCAACCCGGAAGACCACAAAGGTACATTTGTGTACGCATACCTCTGTACCATGGTAACTACGTGTTCTGTGTTTGTAGACTTGACATTTTTGTTTACTGTATCTGTTTACTTCTGTTGCTCTCCCTTGACAGACTTTCAGCCCGGCAACCCAACATGGCCGACACCCAGTGGCATCACCCAGCAGCAGGCTCACACCAAGTGTCTGGAGACACTTCATGGCTCACAGATATGGACTCACTGTCAGGGCAGTCAGGATATTGTGGATACCTACCTGCAGAACTGTGTCTCGGATACGCTAGTAGGTAGTAAAGGGAGACAATATAAGTGTTTCTCTCCCTTTCCCCTTCAAATGCATAAATAAGATCGAAGTTACACGTGTGTCTATCGTATGTTTGCATGAAAACATTGATATCAAACTTAGAAAAAATCTTTGTTGCCATTTTAAAGAGCAGGGAACATGCTTTTGGTTGTGACAATTACATCGTCGTCGTCGTCGTCGTCATCATCATCATCATCATCATCATCATCATCATCATCATCATCATCATCATCATCATCATCATCATCATCATTTCCTTCTTCATTTTTTTTATCTATCTCAGTTCACAGACGGCTATACCTTCCTGGAAGGCATCCTGTCCTCATTCACCACAGAATGCCAGATGGAGCTGAGTAGAGATCCCAGCAATTACGTCACTTCCCCTGATGGGAAATTGATGATGAAACCGGAAATCTCCACCGACATCTGCAGCGCGATTTGCCTTCGCCACGGCCGCTGCAACAGAGGGCAGTGCATCTGCGACACCGGCTACGAGGGAGACAACTGCCACCTGCTTGCTGGCGTGGGGCCTCAACTGGCTAGAATAAGGAGGTGCGTTTGTCTCCCCCTTGTTACGTTTCCTTTTACTTTGTTTTCTTCAATTAAGTCTCTGACTTGTCTGTCCACTTGTTGAAATCTTTCAGTTTTATTATCAATTTCAAGTTGTCCACGGAGTTATCTTTTGCGATATTCTCCGGTTACCAGGACGATGATGTATCTCTTACAGCTCCAATGTTTGTGACATCAACGAGCGGCCATGTCGAAAGGTTTTCATCGATGCCACGAACATCGCCCTCACTGATCAGCTGATGTGTAGAGTACAGGAGGTTCTGGTGAGTCAGTGTCATGACAAGTCACCATTGCCTTAATGTGAGTGTCATGACAAGCTCATGCGTCCATAATGTCCGTGCTATGACATCTTCGCGCTTCCCTAATGAGAATGTCATGACAAGAATGTCCTCTCGCTTATTTTATATAATTGGTGTCATGACGAGTTCATGGGCCTTTAAACAAGGTAAACAGTTCGCTGAATGCATACATTATTTTATTTATTATTTTGTCACCAAAGACATTGCTTTTATGGAATAATTATATAAACATGTCATTTTGTAATAAATCGAGAGCTAATGACTCTTTGTTGAAAGATTCATCTACGATATTGTGAATTTTTGTGTGAATGTTTCGTTTTTAGCCGGACGGCTCCGTGTCGCACGATGCTTTCCTGCAAGAAGGTCACTTCCTGTCATCCGGGCGCTTGGCGTGTACACTGCCGGATGCACGCATAAAATCAGGTATTGAGAAACTGCCCCCACAATGTTTTCTAAGGTGGACATTATTTAGGTGTATGAACTTGTCTGTCGTGAAGTAGGTGCGCGTGATGGTGTGTTGGTGTCTCCAAGCTTACCTGTGAGACTTTTCGCTGCTGTGGCTTTGAAGGGTTTTTTTTTACCTGTCGACAGAAAGGTCAGTGAAGACCTTCGTCATTTCTGCGACAAACGACGGTCGTATCTATGGCAACCAGGTGAACGTGACGGTGTATGACTCCAGATGCCAGACATGCAGAGGAGGGACTTGCCAGCCAAAGGTAGGTAGCCTTCATGGACAGATAATGATACCATTACAGAAATGACAAAATATTAATTAAAGAAACAGTTGGTCCAACAAAACTAGATCATACTGATGAAGGACAGGGGTGTCGCAGGATGTTTTTCTTTTTTTTGGGGGGAATGGGTGGAAGACAACTCCAGCGATTTTATTAAAGAACAATAGCAGGGTTGTTATTATTGAGAAGAGTCCTTGATATTGTTTTGTTAAGTTGTTGTAGATTTTATGTTTAATTTTTCTATCTTTCTTTGCAATAATAACGCCTAACCAACCATGTTTCAGAGCTCGGCTTGCCTGATAAATAATCTTTGTTACTTGGATGGCGAGCGAAACCCGGCCAACACCAATGAAGTGTGTCAGGTGACCTACTCCACCACCATGTGGAAGAATCTTCAGACCACTTCTGGTGAAATGAATATCTGACCTCCGTGGATTTCTTCATGTCAAATGTCCTATAAAACCACTGCATTTGCATACTCACATACGTATTCAAATATATCCTCGCATGCACTCATAGAATCACAAAACGTGCAGAGCTCACGAACTTTCTTTCTTATTTACTTTTGTTCTATTTTTTTTCTTGCTTTTTGTTTTTCCTTTTTTATAATTTTTGTTTATATTTTTCTGTCGTTCTTTTTTTTTATTAATTATTTTGTTTACTTGTTCGAAATGTGTGTTCTTTGTTTCATTTTTATTTTGTTTTCTATTTTTTGTTTGTTTTTATCCTTTTTATTCTTTCTTTCTTTTATTGCTTATGGTTCGCTTTTGATTTCTTTTGCAACTTGTTTGTTTTTGCTCTTTCGTTTCTGTTTTTTCTTTTCATTATTTCTTATCTTTGTTCATTCTTTTTGTCCTTTTGTTTTTTCATTATTTCTTTTTTGTTTTATTTTTTTTTCTATTTACTCTATTTCTTTCTTATTCTCTTACCCTCTCGATCTGTCATGCTAGCTATCACTCTGGTCTTTCTGTTGTTGTTTTTTCCTCCCTGGGTTTTGCAGTCAGCTAAAGAAAACATTTTGTAATTCGCAGAGTAGAACCACTCACTGATACTGTTTTGTTTGTGTTGCAGGGCGCTATCCTACTATGACGCCCCCTACCCTGACTGGACCTGATGCTGACTTTATTCTGACGTGCACTCTACACTCAGATGACGTCAGCTCATCAGCGCGCTTCGAGGTCACGTGGTACGTTAACGACCAACGTCAGAAATCGGAAACGTTGTACGGCGCAGCTCGGGAATCCACGTACAACCTTCCCGACATGCCCACCACAAGTGGAAAGGTGCAAACATTGATATTGTGTTTATATTTTCTATCAATATTCTTATAGAAAATTTCACCATCCATCTTCAATTTTTTTTAAAAGATTATTTCTTCATCTCTCCTTTTTTCATTCTCTGTAGCTTGTTTTTTTTTCTTTATCGCAATCCCCGCGACCTTTCAACTTGGAATAAATTTTCACGAACACATCATGATAGCCACGTTTAAAGATAGTATATGGAGTTGACATTGAAATTATCTACCCTCTCATCTACTCTCAGGTGTACTGCATGGCTCGCTCTTTCTATCGTGACGTCAGCGTCTTCAGCGGCTACCTGACCAGTGAAGCCAAGATGGTGCAGGTATTTATTTATTTGTTTATTTTTCCACTGCGAATACACACGGATCGTCTTGAATACTGAAGAAACTTTGATTCTCGAAATATTTAATCTCTCCTTTTTCTTTATTTCCTTCTTTTATTCCCTTCACTTATCTTCCATGTTTTACTGTCAACATGCAGTGAGTCTACTTCGAAGTCAGAGAAATAATTATTCAGTGTTCAAGACCATCAAGCGGTTGATGTAAAACCTGTAGATGAAGATGATTTATGGGCTACTTTCTTTTCGGATGACTCAGCTTCTCTGTCTCTCCAAACCACTGTACCCGTCTACCTATTTCTATCACTGCTGCAAAATTTCTTGTTCTCTATTTTTTTTTTCATCTTCGTCGTCTTTGTCATCATGAGGAAAATTGTTGAAATGACCAGCAAAATATTTTTTTCAGAAGCCTTCGTAATGGTCCAGCTGTGGCGCGGATGTTATGACAGACTTATGGAGACATTTAATTATCCTTAAGTTTCTAGTTGAAAACGGTATATCAACGCAATAAATGTTTGTTTTCTCGTCAAGAGCGATTGTTTACTCTTGATAAACACTTTCCTTCTTTCCCACATAGGTGTCAAATGTACTTGACAATTTGTTTGTCTGTTTTGTGTCTGGTTTGTTTTCAAATATTCTTCTGTGTGTGTGTCTAGGCTTTTGTAGTTTGTCTTCATGTTTGGTTTTTGTTTTTGTTAGCTTTCGAAGCAATTGTGCTACTGTTGTTTTTAATTTCATATAACTGTTATTTGGAAGTTGCTCGCTTATTGGAGATGAACTACGCTCTGTGTGTATGTTTGTGTGTGACTACACGGTATATACAAACATCCACTTACTATGCATGGCGCACTCTTACCTGTGACATCCGGAATACAATACAACACATAACAACTTTTATCCGTTAGAGCAGTTACAGTGACTCGTTTTCTAGCAGTGTTCACACGAGGGTACAGTTGAAATAAAAATACAATATGAAATCTAAGTGAACAGGTTGGTACACTGCATGGGGTAAACTACAGTCGGCATTTTGTGTTGGTCGAGTGGGTGTCACAAGGAATGAAAGTCGCTGTGAAGATGGATCGACGTGAGTGTGTACGTTTGTCTGCTTGCCTATTCCCTTAACTAACGTGGATGTTCGTGAGTACTTGTGTACTTCAGCATATAACTGCATTTAAAAAAAAAATACTTGACAAAAAGATTTATTATGTCTTTCTCCCTCTCAGTTTCTCTATCTCTCTGTGGGTGAGCGAGTAATTTTATACGTGTCCACAGGAGGAAAACCTAAGGGTTGTCACGCTGGATTGATCCTCCGACCTGCACTTGTCCTGACCTGGGGCTATGCAGCAATCAGACCGTATCCCTGAGTCGGCATGTATAGTTTGTCACCTGACTCTACACAGCTTCAAGGTGAAACACGAACAAACGAAGGAGAGAGAGAGAAAAAAAAAACCCTGAAGATCGCGCTCTACACATCTTCACTATCATCACACGGTCCGCGGTCCGAAATACTTTGAGAACCACTGTTTTATACCACTCACCGCCTCCGAGTTTCTCGCTCGCATGACCCGCCCACTGCGCATGCGCGACTGCATAAGAGCTGATCATACGTAAACGCGCGGAGTCACTGGGGTTACCTGGCGAGATCGAGGGCGGGAGCACGCGCGCGGTTATGATTGTGATACTGAGCACGTACGTACGCACGCCCGCACACACACATAAGGAGGTGCGCGTGCATTGTGCTGCATGCATCGTGACCCCACACGCGAGTCTCACCCTTCCCGTCTGCTCAATCAAGTTGTAATCACCTGTGATCGAAACCTGTCGTATCCCAAGCACCCAAAGCTTATTCTTCCTCGTGCCTGACTGAGAGATTAAACAGAAAAAGTCACCAGAACTAGGTCGTGTACTGAAAAAAGTGTCCCCGAAACGAGACAGTAATCTTAAAGTCCTAAATTTTATAATATTATGTGGTTATGGCGATGTGTTCAGCTGTCACTCAGGTCTTTTGGGGGTAAAAAAGTGTATGTGCTACAGCAGTATGTGCAAACCCTTTTGTGTTAAAGACTTTTATATCTCAAAGTCTGGTTATATGGGGGAAAAAAATGGGTATCCATTATCAAATAATTTCAACGAGGAAATACTGCAAATCTCTTAATGAAAATGCTAGAGTCATTCAAGTAACTTTTTCAAATGTATAACATGTACACCTTTCCTGGTCTTACTAAAGTCATGTTTATGATTTGAAGTCTTTCTCTTTTCTTATCCAGGTATACCATTATTTTTTTCTGCGGAGTTTTTTTTTTTATT
>SRHC01002358.1:0-36191 GCA_004794325.1 Pomacea maculata | reverse complement strand
GAGGCCACGTGGCTACTCGCCACCCCTCATCCCCTGTCCTAACGCTATCTCTCTAGTACTAAGGCCACTACTGACCACCGCGCTATTCTCTACTACGACACCTTACACCCCCTTACCCTGGGCCTATATCACCTCCATCAATCAAGGTGACCTGTCACATCAATGAAAACGAACAGAGAGGCTTCCCTCCACTGTCTGCTTTCATGGACCGCGGCCCACCTGTAATTATCTACACCCGCTTACCCTGGGCCTCGATCGCCTCTATCAACCACGGCGATCTTTCAAGTAGAAACGGACAGAAAGGCTTCCTCTCGCTGTCCGCTCCCATTGACCACGGCCCCCCTGTAATTATGTATACTCGCTTCAGCTGCTGTTCTGGCCTTGAACCAGGCTGGTTCATGACAAACTCCTTCCGGTTTTCCTGCGAGATTATCGAGCAAACTAACGAGCCTAATCAGACGTTTGAGGTGGTCTGGACTTTTGGCGGACAGGTGGACTCAGCAATCCCATCGACAGTGCTGAAGTCCACAGACCACGTGGCATATCTGCCCGGGTCATCGCTGAAAGGTCACATGGGAACGAATGTAAATACGATCTCAACTCGTCAGCTCGTCAATCTGTCCTTTTGGGCGTTGTGTGTGTGTTTGCTCGCTCGCGTGTATGAATGGGTGTTGGTATAAAATCATAAATTATATAATTAAGTATAATTGAATTTATATTTATTTAATCACATTATATGAATTATATTGGACATTAAAATATCCCACTAGTTCCCTACACATGTTCCACGTGTACGTGTAGAAGCCTCAGGTGTAACGCCTTCAGCTGTAGGAACAATTTCTTGTTCACACCTGGCGTCTGGGTGACCTCTGAACTCTCTCAATCAAATGTTGTTTATCAGGTCGGCTGCAAGGTGAGGACATATTACAGTGGTAGAAACGTCAGCAGCCCATGGCTCGAAAGCAACACCTACTGGGCTGGCATCAGGGTAAGTCTTGTTGCCATGGAAACGATTTTCACGAGTTTACTCCGTTTGTCCAGGCACTTTTGTTTCTTTTTACCTAGGTGTCGCCCGTTTCTTGTATTAAATCTTTTGCCGTTCATTTGAACTCTTTTAATCACAGCACATTGAGGCCACCTCCACACGGGAAACTTTTCTATACAAGTTTATTATTAAGGTGTGGAAAGAATAATTTAAATCTCAATGCTGAAGTTATTCTGGATGTTAGTATCTTCAGTATTATTTACTTACTGAAATAAATTTGTCTGGTCTTGTCCTGCTCTATTCTGTTGTAGTTGTTGTTTCTGTTTGTGTTATAAATATTTTTCATAGACGTTGTTAGACATAATGTATCTTCACTTCCATCAGACGAACCCACCCAGTCTTCAGATCAGTGAGAAGGAAGAGATAAGAAATGTCACCCTGACCTCTACTATCCCCATCGTGTGCGACCACAACTCCACGTGCTGCCTGACTGTCAAACTGGATGTTGATGGTCCCAAGAGTAAGTCACATGACAAAACAACACACGACAAATAACGCCAGGCTATACACAAGACATCGAATGAAAAAAAAACATAAAATTACAAGAAATAACATGGCAAGACAAAACTGAGCGTAAAGATTCCTGGTTTCATTTTCCCGCCAGACAATCTTGTGACTGCACACAAGTGTACTTATGACATTTGTCGCGAGGACTGGAACCCCGTGACCCACACTGCTTCAGTGAATGTCCCACTGGTAGCCTCTAAAGACCTCATCACCGATGGCAACAAGGACGTGCTGCTCAGCTTCGAGCAGATCCTGACTGCAGGGGGAGGACCTTACCTGGGTGCCTTTGATGGATATCGCTTTGCACCTACACAGGTGAGTTCTGCTCAGCTCCCTTTGGTATTAGTGTCGGTGGAGTGTAAAGTGAGATTCAGAAACGAACTAACCATGAGTGAATGTAAGAATGTAAGGAAATATTTGTAAGTTGCAGATGACTAGCATGTAGGTCAGGTTAAGTTGAATCTGATGTCAGTCTGTGTGTATGCGAATGTGTGTGTGTGTGCTGCAGATCAAGGTTCTGGATGTCCCCACCAAGTCTTGCTCTTTGGTAGGAGACCCTCATATTACTGGCTTGGAGTCATCGAGGTAAATACATCTTCATGTATCTATGTGTGTGTGTGTGTGTGTGTGTGAATGAGCGTTGCTCCCGCTTTTATTTGAGAAGAAGATTGAGTAAGGTCTGTCCCTTGCACCTTGCATACAACCCTGTCTGTCGGAGGCTGTCTCCGTCAGCACAACTACCTGAACACTACACCTGGCCTAGAACTTGTCTGAAAGACAATAAGTATCTTGGTGTAGTTTACCTCTCTCCTTAAAGTTTTCTGAAAGACGGAATGCGTCACAGTGAACCACTCACCCTATTTCCCATAAACCCTAAAAAATCTCCGGAAAGAGGAGTTAACTCTTTAGATCACCTTGCGCTGTGTGAAACCCGAAAACACTGTATCACTATTCACTTCATGTCTGAGACTGAGATGACGACGACGATGATGATGATGATGATTTATTCATCAATCTAATGATTATAAAATGTGAGCCAATTGCTTTCTCGATTGTTCTTTCAGACCTTACGACATGTTCAAGATTGGTGATTATACGATGTACCAAAACCCCAAAAGAGACTTTGAGGTAGGTCTGTAATGGCCATCTTCTGTTTAATGTCTGACAGATATAGATATATACATCACACACACACATAAAACACATTTACACAAACAACACATATATACACACACATAACACACACACACACACGCATTTAATAAGCTCTGCTTTGCACACACCTGTCAGGTGCAAGTTCGTACCTGGCCCTGCCTCAATGGTCACGTGTCATGCGTGTGCGGTGTGGTCATCCGCGAGAAGAATGACGTCATACGCGTCGACCAGTGCGACCAGCCGTACGGCGGCCATCACACGTCTCCGATGGTCGAGGTGTACAGCAGACCTTTGAGAGAAGGAACTATCATTCGGCGCTCCACCGATGGTTATCAAGTGACCGTAAGTAAATCGCTCAGTTCCACAACCATAGCAAACGTAATTAACAATCACGTAATTAATCAATCACTGTTATCAGTAAATTAATAGAGTATGAAATTTGAGCGAAATTATATATTAATATATAAACATCTGTAAATTAATACATACATAGCAAGTGTGGCCGTTGATAAGCTAGACCAGTGATGCCCAACCTTTTTCGGCCTGCGGGCCATACGCATTTCCGACATGCGTGTCACGGGCCACTTCACCGTAAAAATAAAAAAAAGAAGAAAATAATAGAGCAGATAACATTTTTATTTGAAACAAGTTGTGCTTACCATTAATTATGTAGTAATTAGTGGGATATTTGAAGTTGTTTACCCGAAACCAACTTCTGAAAGTCCGGCTGCATCGTAGAGACACCAAGTCGGAGCACTGAATCGAAATGTTCGGCCATCGAAAAAGAGATTGAGAGACGCCCCTACGTAGGGATAAATACTTCTTCCCTTTTTTTCGGGTTTTTTTAGGCCTTTTTTTTTATTGCTAACATGCCGATGTGGGCAGAAGTTTCGCGGGCCGGATGGCACCGCGTCGCGGGCCGGATATGGCCCGCGGGCCGTAGGTTGGGCATCCCTGAGCTAGACGATGTATGACGAACCTGTTGACATCCGGTAACTGCTGACCTCCCTCAACTCCCTTGACCTCTCCGCGCAGGTCAACCTACCGTCCAGCACGGAGGTAAAGGTCACGGCCAACGTTTATGGGCTGGACGTGCACCTACTGGCGCCACCTGTCGACTCGGGGGAGGCGAGGGGCCTGTGCGGCACTTTTGACGGCAACCCTAACAACGAGTTCACTCACCGTGACGGTCACGTGGACCCCATGTGTCACTCCTGTCCCCGCCCTGACAGCTTCACCGAGTCATGGAGGTACATGGCGCCTCCTCTGACTCACCAGTCTACCTGTGTACTCTCCCTCTCTATCTCACACCTTCCTCCTTCACCTCCCTCTCCTAATCATTTCTTGTCAACTCTTTTTCTCCTCTTTCTCTCTCTCTCCGAGTCTCTCTGTGTCGCTAGGTCTTTCGTCTCTCTCTCTCTTTTCAGTCGTTTTGTGCGCTCCCCCTATCTCTCTATCTGTAGTTTTTATCATCTGAATAGTGTTCATTAATAGTTTTAGCACTCTTGCTCTTAAAAAGCACGTGCAAATTCGAAAAAGCAAATGTAAACATAAAATAAGAAACTTCGATAAATAAATTTTTCCTATTGACTTAGAGATTGTGTGGAGTGAGAAATCGCGTGGATGACAAATGGTTGGCAAGGTGAATTCTTTTGGTTCAGATGAAAATGATCGGTCAGGTAGGGAGATGAAGGGCAGGATACGAGTGTTTGACTCATAAGAAAACTATGTTGGGCTGTACCTGTGTGTTTGTGTATGTGTATGTTCACGCTCTCTCAAACTGCATAATAAAGTAATATCACAATTCTAGAACTTTCATCACATTTTTATACACCTTATACACATCTCATTATTCTTTCAGGAACAACCGAAGCACAAGCCTGTTCGAGTCTCTCCCTGTGAAAGTTAGCGATAACTACGATGCCTCATACTGCACGTGCGACAAGGGGACCAATAATGACGTCATCGCCAACTGCACAACGAGAGGCGCCATCCCCAACACGGTCATGAAGGTCAGTGACCCCTACACAGTGTCCACAGTCTTACCACTAACTCTGATATGTACCCCTGATGTGTACCATCAACATCTCACATGGTCCACACATCGTATCACACTAGCAGGTGTCAACGGACAGGCTAACTGCTAGACATCTCTGGTTGACGACGAAAAGCTACTCGACGACGATTATTTACCAACAAGTGATATAGAGTAAACGTAAACACGAGGTCGCATTTTTAATGATTTTTATAATTTTAGTTTTGGGCTAGAAATGCTCTTTTTATTGATGCTTAGTGCCAGGCCTGCTCGAACATCACTAACCTTGCGCCGATCTTCGGGGAGAATCTTGCGGGATGGACGAGGGGGTCATCTTCAGCTTTCAAAGACGTGGACGAGCCTGACCCTCGATTCAACCCGGAAGACCACAAAGGTACATTTGTGTACGTGCGCGCGCATACCTCTGTACCATGGTAACTACGTGTTCTCTGTTTTCAGGATTGACATTTTTGTTTGTTTACTATGTATGTTTACTTCTCGACCACTTACATATATGGGTCGTGTGTGTGTGTGGCGGCTTGCTTTTCAAAGGATGATGGCAATGCTTAGTTTCTTTGACATTTCCTGGCATTGTACCACAGTTGCCTTGACGTATATCTGTCGTATAACTAGCTCGAGAACAATAAAAGATGAAAGATACTTCGGTTCTTGAATCCTGAAGCTTGAATTCTTGAAGCTCAAGCCCTCTCGCTCTCCCTTGACAGACTTTCAGCCCGGCAATCCAACATGGCCGACCCCCAGTGGCATCACCCAGCAGCAGGCTCACACCAAGTGTCTGGAGACACTCCATGGCTCACAGATATGGACTCACTGTCAAGGCAGTCAGCATCTCGTGGACAGCTACTTGCAGAACTGTGTCACGGATACGCTAGTATGTAGTAAAGGGAGACAACATAAGTGTTTCTCTCCCCTTCACCTTCAAATACATCAATAAGATCGAAGTTACACGTGTGTCTATCGTATGTGTGCAGGAAAACATTGATATCTAACTGAGAAAAAATCTTTTTCTAAACAATGACTAACAATAAATGAATAAAACAAGAAAAATATAATGACAAAAACAATAATTTGAAGACTTATTTAGGGCGGATTGCTAATTATATATCAAAGCGTGCTTTCTGTGCAATAATGATTACATTTTAACAAATACAGTCGAACTGCATGCGTGGAAAATCAGTCTATAACATGAATTCTGGGAATAGACCACAGACTGGATACTAAACGGTGGACATGATGTTTGACTTTACAATGAACGCGAATTTCTGCAAGCATATTATTGTGTGAAGAACACATTTGAATAAGTCATGTCTCTTCTAAAGGATTTAAGATTAGGATCTCAGAATGAAGAAAGTTGGATACAAAGATAGTGGAGCGGAAATGTTGTCTGAATCATCATCATCAATCATATCATCCTCAATCATCATCAACCATCATCATCATCATCTACTTCTTCGGTTGTTGTTGTTTTTTTTTTTATCTATCTCAGTTCGCAGACGGCTATTCCTTCCTGGAAGGCATCCTGTCCTCATTCACCACAGAATGCCAGATGGAGCTGAGTAGAGACCCCAACAATTACGTCACTTCCCTTGATGGGAAACTGATGATGAAACCGGAAATCTCCACCGACATCTGCAGCGTGATTTGCCTGCGCCACGGCCGCTGCAACAGAGGGCAGTGCATCTGCGACAACGGCTACGAGGGAGACAACTGCCACCTGCTTGCTGGCGTGGGGCCTCAACTGGCTAGAATAAGGGGGTGCGTTTGTCTCCCCCTTGTTACGTTTCCTTTTACTTTGTTTTCTTCAATTAAGTCTCTGACTTGTCTGTCCACTTGCTGAAATCTCTCAGTTTTATAAATTTAAAGCTGTCTGCGCATTAATCTTTTGCGATATTTTCCGGTTACCAGGACGACCATGTATCTCTTACAGCTCCAATTTTTGTGGCGTCTTACCACGGCCATGTCGGAAGGTGTTCATCGATGCCACGAACATCGCCCTCACGGATCAGCTGATGTGTAGAGTACAGGAGGTTCTGGTGAGTCAGTGTCACGATAAACTGTTCCCTGAATGCATACATTATTCGACTTATTATGTTGTGGCCAAAGACATTGCTTTTATTTAGTAATTATATAAACAAGTGTGAAATAACTGTGAAGTACACAACACATATCTGAATGAACCAGTCTGGGCACCAGCTGCTCGTTCACCACACAAGACAGTCACAACTTATTGTCATTTTGTATTTTTTATATGGAAATCATTTAGTAAAGCACTTTAAATTCACAAAAATCCTCCACAAGATCCCTCGTATCATTGCATGTAATTGAATGTGCAATGACTGCCGACCGGAAGTACTACCTAGCTATCTGTCGCTTTCCCATAGTGCAGGGAATATTTTAGTTGATCTATAGTTTGCATCAGCAACGCAACAATCGGATGCAAAGTTGTGTTTTCGTGAGGAAATTTGGTGATGCTGACTGAAAATATGCTATGATGTTCCTCCTTCCTTCTGTTCTGGGCAAATCATACCTAAAGTGTCTTCCTTGCAAGTAGTCGACGAATACAAACTACAAGTAAACATCAACTTTCATGGATAATCCTTTAAACAGAAGCAGAAAGACACCTCGTTCCAAGATTGTTTCCAGTTCATTTTGTAATAAATCGACAGCTAACGAATCTTCGTTTAAAAATTCCTTCACGGTACTGTGAATTTTTTGTGTGAATTTATCGTTTTTAGCCGGACGGCTCCTTGGCTCACGATGTTTTCCTGCAAGAAGGTCACTTCCTGTCATCCGGACGCTTGGCGTGTACACTGCCGTATGCATATTTAAAATACGGTATGGAGAAACTGCCTCCACAATGTTTTCTCAGGTGGACATTATTTAGGTGTATGAACTTGTCTTTCGTGAAGTAGGTGCGCGTGATGGTGTGTTGGTGTCTGCATGCTTACCTGCGATGCTGTGGCTTTGAAGGGATTTTTGTTTACCTGTCGACAGAAAGGTCAGTGAAGACCTTCGTCATTTCTGCGACAAACGACGGTCGTATCTATGGCAACCAGGTAAATGTGACGGTGTATGACACCATCTGCCAAACATGCAGCGGAGGGACTTGCCAGCAAAAGGTATGTAGCCTTAATGGACAGACCATGATACCATTCAAGAAATGACAAAATATTAATTAAAGAAACAGTTGGTCCACCAAAACGCGCAAGAAGATAGAATTTCACATGCACAAAGATCATACAGATGAAGGCGATAGGGGTGTCGGAGGATGTTCTGCTTTTTTTTCGGGGAATGGATGGAAGGGAAACTCCATGCTGATGCGTTCGCATTCACACATTGCAGACGAAAGAGAGGCCTCCCTCCATTACTAACAATGAGAAAATGATCATGCACAAAATGTTACTTATTCAATTGTCAAAAATCCCTATAAAACTAATTAATCCCCATCCCTGAACATTTACCTGCTTTCCCTCTTTAATTTTCCCTTTTTGACACCTTTGTAAAGTAGTGTTTTAGTTTCATGGCTAAATATTGAAAAAAAAATCATAACTTTGGTTATTGTTTTTACTGTAGTGAATAAAGATTTGTCATATTTTGTTCTCTTTCTGCTTCTGTACCTCTTTCGCACTCTGTGAAGAATCACATCTCAATCATTGAGTCATCAGGGAAATGTTATTCTTGCCCCCTTCCGTCTCTTTTTTCTACGGGGTGGCCTCTTCCTTTGCCTCTTCGGTTTCTACCCCACTTGGCGAGAGTAGCAGTGTGAGCTCTTCCTTTCTTTCTATCTAGTTTTCTCTCTATGTGTGTGTGTCTCTCTCCCACCCACGCTTACATGTGCATTTCGACAGGACTTCGTTCAGTTTGTTCAGTGATTTTGTTATAGAACAATAGCAGGGTTGTTATTATTTAGAAGAGTCCTCGATATTGTTTGGTTAAGATGTTGTAGTAGACTTTGTGTTTAATTTCTTTTTCTTTCCTTCTTTGTGAGAATTATGACTAACCAACTGTGTTTCAGAGCTCTGCTTGCCTGATCGATAATATTTGTTACGTGGATGGCGAGGGAAACCCTGCCAACGACAATGAAATATGTGATGTGACCTACACCACGACCCTGTGGAAGAGTCTTTGGCTCGATAATGGTGAAATGAATTTGTGACTCCGTGGATTGCTTCACTGCACGTGCATGCTCACATACACATAACTGCCATATTCAAATATATCCTTGCATGCACTCATAGAATCACAAAACGTGCAGAGCTCATGAACTTTCTTTCTTATTTACTTTTTTCTCTCTTGCTCTTTTCTTTTTCCTTTATATATTTTTTTCTATCTTGGTTTTTATTGATTATTTGTGTTTATTTGTTCCAAACGCTTTGTTTTGTTTGTTTGTTTGGTTTTTTTTTTTTTTTTGCTTTTTATCGTTTTTCTTTTTTTCTTTTTTTTAATGCTTATAGTTGTCTTTTGATTGTCTTTTGCAGCTTGTTTGTTTGTTTATGGTTGTTTTTTCTTTTGATTATTTGTTATCTTTTTTTGTCCTTTTATGTTTTCATTCTTTGTTTTTGTTTTATTTTTTTTCTTTCTACTCTATTTCCTTTTTTGTTCTCTTACCCGCTTGATTTGTCATACTAGCTATCACTGGTCTTTCTGTTTCTCTTTTTTCCTCCCTAGATTTTGCAGTCAGCTGCTGAAAAGTGTTTGTAATTCGCAAAGTATAACCACTCACTGATGCTGTTTTGTTTTTATAGAATGGTTGTATCAAACTATGAAGGCCCCTACCCTGTCTGGACCTGATGACAACTTTGTTCTGACGTGCACTGTGCACTCAGATGCCGTTTCAGCACGCTTCGAGGTCACGTGGTACGTTAACGACCAACTTCAGAAATCGGAAAACTTGTATGGCGCAGCACGGAATTCCACGTACAACCTTTACGACATGCCGACCACAGATGGAGAGGTGCAAACATTGATAATGTGTTTATATTTTCTATCAATAGCTCCGCTATTATTAAATAAAAGTTTTACCATCCATCTTCAATTTTTTAAAAGATTACTTCTTTACCTCTATTTTTTTCATTCTTTGTTGCTTGATTTTTTTTTATATCAATCCCCGCGACCTTTCAACATGGCAAACGTTAAGTTTTCACGAACTCATAATGATAGCCACGTGTAAAGGTATTAGAGTTGAAATTGAAATCATCTACTCTCTCATCTACTCTCAGGTGTACTGCATGGCTCGCTCTTTCAATAGTGTGTTCAGCGTCTTCAGTGGCCACCTGAGAAGTGAAGTCAAGATGGTGCAGGTATTTATTTATTTGTTTATTTTTCCACTGCGATTTCACATGGATAGTCTTGGAAGAAATCTTAAAGGGTTTGATTCTTGATACATTTTTTTCCTTCCTTTTTCTTTATTTCCGTCTTTTATTCCATTCACTTATCTTCCATGTTTTACTATCAACATGCAGTGAGTCTGCGTCGAGGACAGAGAAATAATTATTCAGTGTTCAAGACCATCAAGCGGTTCATATAAGACCTGTAGATGAAGATGATTTATAGACTACTTTCTTTTCGGATATTTATTTATTCTTCTTTGTAACACGTTTGACTCAGCTTCTCTGTCTTTCCAAAGCCCTGTACACGTCTACCTATTTCTATCACTGCTCTATTTTTTATTCATCGTAGTCGTCTTTGTAATCATGAGGAAATTTGTTGAAATGACCAGCAAAATATTTTTTTCAGAATCCTTTTTAATGGTCCAGCTGTGCCGCGGATGTTACGACAGACTTATGGATACATTGTATTATCCTTAAGATCCTAGTTGAAAACATTATATCCGCGCAATAAAAGTTTGTTTTCTCGTCAAGAGCGATTGTTTACTCTTGATAAACACTTTCCTTCTTTCCCACATAGGTGTAAAATGTACTTGACAATTGGTTTGTCTCTCGTGTTTTGTTTGTTTTCAAATAGTCTTGTGTGTGTGTGTCTAGGGTTTTGTAGTTTGTCTTCATGTTTGGTTTTTGTTTTTGTTTGCTTTCAAAGCAGTTGTGTGACTGTTGTTTTTAATTTCATATGATAGTTATTTGGAAGTTGCTCGTTTATTGGTCGTCTTGTTGTAGTGATGGTGTTGATTATTCTTACAAAATTGCATTCCAAACAATATTTTTTTCCCGGGTTAAGAGGAAGCATAAAATTACGTGAAAAAAAAAACACAATCAAGTATATTTTTCTATTTTAGTTCACTGTGTACACTTAGAACTTAGAACATGTCTAAAGAAATGAAGGTAAATACTACACACAAACATATTTTTCAGAACCTCTACAAAGAAAGTTTTTTTTCAAAGCAAGAAGAAAAAACATTTAAAAATATTCCGCTGATAAAACAGAAAGACTTTCTGAGAAATCAGTGACCAAGTTTCCTATTTATAAAAAAGATAGCAGGTCTGAAGTAACCTCTTTATGGAGATAAGAAACAGTTTCTATGGTACACACGTATGCTATTGCCGCTGTCAGTGTGTTCATTATGTTTGTAGTAAGAGAGGCAGAAAAAAAATCTTTTTAACATTTTTAAAGACAGGAAATGAAGAAAATCAGTTTCGGTATAGACATAGTTAACAATATATAAAACCAATTTAAACAAAATATTTGCTGTTTGGGTGTTGATGAACCATCATATCAACACATCACTGTGCTCAGTGAGGCAAGAAGTCCACAGGAGATAAAAGCACCTGACAGTCAACTAATTAACCTTTAACACTTAAGTGGTTACCTGCCTTCTGATCCTAGTCAATTATTTTACATCTGTTAGTAATAATGGAAATAACACGGGTAAATAAAGACTTCAAGAGCAGTGTGTAGACATACAAATAAAACAAAACCATGTTTGGACTGAAATACAGTTTGCTTGAGTGTCATCATCCTCTAGTCTATGTCTTATGCAGAGCACGTGATCCCCTAAAATAATAGGTATATATATATAATGTATGTAATTATATGTACACAGACATGTATGCGTGTATCTTGCCAAATAATGCAAACAAAGAAATAAGAACACAAATGGTATTAAATATATTTTTAACTTAAATTGCAATTTTCATGAACCAGGTTATTTTGGAAAAGGTGATAGGGGGAAGTAATATTGTTAAGCAATTCGCAGATACACAGCCACAGGCTGTGCCTTTCCCCCCAAGCTTCATTCAAAAACAGTATCACATACGAAAAGTACGATTAATGTATTTATCTTTGATGTTTTCTATTGCCTATGTATCTCCTTTCACTTATGATGGGAATGTCGTAACCAGAGTTTTCATGCACGCGCACATCTTATTGTATGTTGTTTTTTGAATGATTTGAATTACTTTTATACATTAATACATTATTTGTTTTTGAGAATCACAGAATAATTGAGGTAAAATGTATTGTCTCTTCTAAGTACTGAACGGTGTATGTACCGTGGGATTTAGCAGCTGGTCGACATTCTGGAACCTTCCAAGACCTCTGAACTCACCGATAATAGTTTGCTGCTTTCGTCACTTGTGCAGGTTATGAGGCTTATGGCCTGTGTGTGGCCTATTACAATGAAAGTGGGACAGAGTTGTAAGAAGAGAAGAAGGATCAGATATCTGTTTCCGCTTAGAAACTTTAGCCTTCTTGTGGTTTTTTTTCTCTATTCCTTTTTTTTTCATTCATTCATTCAAACATTAGAGAATCAACAGCAGCTGACAGGACCATACTATATAGGCCATCGGTTTATATATATATAGTTATATACACACAGAGATTGTAAGATTGTAATTGTAAGGCCAAATTATAACAAATCAAAAACTTGGTTAAGGCTGTAGGTATGTTTAATATCAAAAAAGAACTCCGACTCTTGTTGTTTTAAGTCTCAGAAGGGTTATATTAATCCTGAGAGCCATTCACTGAGGAGGTGAAAAGAAAATTAAGATTAAAATAAAATAACATTAACTAATCGTATCATGTCACTCTTACTGGTAACAACTTGTAATTCTTAGCTTAAATTATTTTAAAATAAATATCTCCTACTCCTTGGTTTGCCCCGAACCACCTAAAGTCATCCTGATATCATACAAACAAATAATCTTACTATTGGAGTGAATAGAATACAGCATTTTGTAGATCTTCCTAGGCAGACTATTCTGGGATAAAAAATGGCATAAATCCTAAATTATATGCAATTAATTAAATAATGGACACTGCACACCATTGTGTTATAGACACCCCTAAACAATTTTATAGCAAAGGTGTGTACTCTGTCACTTATATGAGTATCAGCTGACAGCCTCCAAATTACCATAGTATTGGCTGAATTTGACTATCAAAGAGTTTGAAGAAATGTTCTTCTTATTTGGTAAGATAGACTGAAAAAGGAAGCTTTGACTATCACAAATGGACAGGTGTCTGTCACGTGGAACACTTAACCTTGGACCTTGTGTTTATCTTGCACATGAAGGCCTATATAAATAAAAAATTTCCCCCAATTCTGTGCCAGCAAATGAGACACATTTGAACCAAAAAAAAAAAAAAAATTAAAAAAAAAACGTAGGCGATAACCACGAATTCTGTCAAAGTATGTTCATCACTGACAGTTGAAAGAAATGTTGTGCTACACTTTGCCAGGTCTTGTCACCCTTGCCCTGTGTGTGGGTGAGTCATTGCTTACAAATAAATGTAGACAAACAGAATACTTTAGTACTGTTTTAGTTTATGAAGATTTCACAAGTAATTTTCTAGGGACAGATATTAAGAAACTTTTATGTTTTATGACCATGATGTTAATTTTGGTCATAAAAAACTGAATTTGTATTGTATTGCAGAATTTAAAAAAAATATTAAGTTATAACAAATTATAACAAAGGTTTAAGTTACAAATCATCGAGACACGGATAGATTGATTGTTTAATTACTTTGGTTTGTTTAATAAACAGTACTATTCCACCCTATAAGTCTCTTTGTGTGTGTATTTGATTGCTTTTATCTTCGGATTATAGTAGCCCTTTGTAAACTCGTGCTTTATTTATTTTCTGCATGCATAATTATTTCTCAGCACTCCCCTTTCTCTGCTTCTCTTACTTGGTTTCCCTAGCAACCATTTCCTCCTCTTACCTGTCCGCACAACGTGACTCCTGGGGTCTTGTCTGTTGTGTCAGATACCTAACCCTCGATCATCACCTGTAGTCTCTGTGATACTCTCATTATGACACTGGCACGTTTCTTGAAACACTGTTTCAGCTAAAAACACAAAGTATTCTTAGCAGAGGATCACGATTAACTGTCTTCTCTAAGTCACAGTGGTAAGAGGCGACACGGACCCTTGCCAGCAAGGTAACCACCAGGTGATAAACGAGATACATCGTTCCGTTGGCTACACGATTGGGTCAACGGAGACCCCCATCTGTGACACGGGCCTACAACCCGGGTGGTACAGCTTCAACAGTGCTGCGGGTGGAGCTATCCCCGAGAGCTGCGTACCCAGATTCCACGTAATTACCAATAAAAGGCGGTTTTAACGGACACTTAATTTGTTGAGTACTTAACGTGTTCATCAATGTGACCACTATACAAAGGATTTTGTAGCTCATTTGAAGCCAGCTCAGGTCTGTGACCAGAAAACTCCCCCAGCTCCCCCAGTAGATGTATCTCCTCCCTCACGTCCCAGCTAGACAACTTGTCTGATGATCGTCTCCTTACTCTTCCTGTCACCAAAACAACATGTAGCTAAAGGGTTATTATTGTGCAGCGAAACAACGGAACTCTCTCCCTTTCCATACCCGCCACCTACTCACTATTGAATCCTTTACACCTGAACTGAAAACACACCTCTTCCGTAAACATTCCTCCTAACACCATTTTCAACCATGTTAGTCTTTTGTCACACCCTTCCCTCCTCAGTTTATCATGTTACTGTCAGTTCTTGTTATCTGGTTCCTCTTTGCGTTTTTTGTATTTTGATTTTATTCATTATGATAACTTTTGTTTATTCTTTGTTAGTTCATGTGTTATTTGTCTGTTTTATTGTCCCTCGTATGTTGTCCATGTCTATTTCTTGTTTTTAGGCGCTAAGAGCATACTTCTTAGGAGTGTGAATATGCCTTTACAAATTTTGCATTATTATTATCATCATCGTCGTCGTCGTCGTCGTCGTCGTCATGCCAGGAATACTTCCCCTGCTCACCCAGTAGAGAGGTATCTGATATACCAGGAAAGATGAGCTTGGCGAACGAAGGCTGGGAAGGGAATAGAAAGGAATAGCCTATTATGAGACAGAATTGAGTGAATTCTGTTCTCAAGAGAAAAAAATCATGACGTAAGGATTGTACATGAATAATCTTGCGCTGCCAAGGCCTCAGCCAATGGGAGAGCTGGGACTACATGATTAATTTGTTGCATCTGCGTACAAATGTGACGTTGAGAGACTGATCTCTTTCTCCTTATTTACCCGTGTATATTGAGAATAAAGAAGATGAGCACTTGTTTTCAGCCGCGACATGTGACTGAGCCATCAAAACCTTGAGTTTATTTCAACTTTTTTACTTGCTTCACTCATTCAGTGCGGGACAGTAGCCCCTGTGTGGATGTATGGCGGCCATCCACGTGTCGCAGACGGCATCGTGACAAGAAAAGCATGCGCCAATTTCGGTTCTGGCCAGTCGTGCTGCGAGTTTGATTTCTCGATACAAGTGAAGAACTGTGGTGCTTTCTTCGTTTATTTTCTGCAGCCCACCCCAAGCTGCCCCATCGCCTATTGCGCAGGTAACTTTTTTTAATTACATATTACATAAGTGCATCATAGCTTCTAAAATGTACGTTAAAAGTGTTACAGTTAACTTCACACGAGGAAACCCCCCCATCCCCACACAGTTTTATAATTCTAAGTTCTTCATTGTCTGAGAATCCTTGTACTATCTTAATTTTGGGGTTACTTTTTACATTTTTCTTATATTTAAGTTTTAAATGTCGCCTAGTTGGTAATGATGTGGCATGGCAACAATTTGCCATCTGTTTTTTCTCAACTAAAGTAGGTACAAGCAGGAGTTTTTTCTTTGAATAAAATGAAACAACAACCCATAAGGTCTACATGTTTCTTGGCTAAGCTGTTTTCGTGTAAAAAATATTGTGTACACAGGAGATCTTGAGGTTTGCCCGGCTGGTAAATGGAGCTCGACTGGCCTTACACCATGTAGAGGTGAGCAACATCTACTGCAAGCTCAATTATTCTTAAATTTATTTTCTTTTGAGAGGAGAAGAGTTAAACATTCTGATAAAAAAATTCTCCTCCTCCTTGTAATTATCATCATCATCATCATCATCATCAATCATCGATCATCGATCAATCATCGATCAATCATCGATCAATCATCGATCATCATCAATCATCATCAATCATCATCAATCATCATCATCATCATCATCATCATCATCATCAATCGGGTCCATGAGCGCATAAGAATAAGTCTTCAAAACAATATTTTCTGGATTTTCACTGCTGCTTTTTTTTTTCAGATTCGTATCCAAAACTTCAGTCGGAGCCAGTCTTGACAGGACCCATAGCGACCGCAGCTGATTTCAAATTCTCCTGCACCATTAACTTTCCTGACGTGGACCCGGATGCACGGTTTGAGGTGATGTGGACGTTTGACGGCAAAGAAGATGATGTCATAGGGTCAACAGTGTTATCAGACCCTGACCGTGTGGCGTACTTAGATGGCTCTGCCCTAAAGGGTCACATGGGAACTGAGGTGAGTCTGTCTTCTCTTCTCTCATCTACTCTTTCTTCTGCTCTCACTTTCTAACTCATTCTCTCTCTCTCTCTCTCTCTTCTTCTCTTTCACTATTCCGTGAATGTGTGAATGAATGGTTTTTAACTTCATGGAAAGTATGTATGATATACCTTTATTTATTTGTTTGTTCAGTTTGTGTAATAATATGAAAATTTTTTGTTAAGTGGCTTTAGGACGAAGAGTCCTTCTTGTAATACTAGGTGTTTCCATGACAACTAATGATCTCCAAAAGAGGCTTGTTAACTGAATTTAGGGGATCAAACCATGGAAATAAATGTTAAAAATTGCAAATGATTGACTGAAGCTAAAAATTGATGAAGTGAACTTTGACATTAAAAGTCTTTTTCAGGTGGGGTGCAAAGTACGCTCATATTATTTCGGCAGTGTCTTACCACGGAGTCCTTGGTTATCCAGCAACACCTACTGGGCAGGAATCCAGGTAATCTTATGTTTTAATATCTTGTTAGAAAATTCTGCCACTGAGCTAGGATATAAATCATCTTGTATTGTTCTTGACCCTGGACATTAATTTCCTGACACATTTTATGTTCGAAGACAATTGCAAATCGCGGTCATGATAGTTTGACAGCAGACTGTAAAACTGGTGAAGGTTTTGACAGGTTAGGGTCGTCACGTGATCTTTACCTCGTTGGGGAGTAAAGTGTTCGTGATTACAATCAACACACATATTGGCCCTAAAGTCAGAATGTGTGTTCACTTCCTGTTCACCTCTTCCTTGTGTCCCACTGTCTTGCTGTCAGACAACGTGTAGCCTCCCTCGCATTACTACTATGTTCACATCAAAACGTTCACTTTCTGCATGTCAGACAGATCCGCCTGTTCTTGAAATCAGTGAAGCGACAGGAGAACTGACCAATATCCGTCTCACATCCACAATCCCAATCATTTGCGACTTTCCCCAAGATTGTTCTCTGACCGTAAAGCTCCATGTGGATGGTACAGCAAGTAAGTATGCGGTTTACTCTGTCTACAAACTGTCTAGCTTTAGGTTTCCTTCGTTTCTCGCTGGTTCTAGAATGGCTAAGTATTAGTTCATTTTATTCCTGCTTCACAATTTGATTGAAATACTTTTCTTCCATCTAAATACACACATATGACAATCAAAAGACATGATCTCCATTGTATATCACCCATACCGTCGTTCCTTTGTTTTTTCCCATCAGATAATGCTATGACCAACATCTGCCAGTACAAAATTCCGGCAGACACAAGGTTTACTGACGTACAGGTAGTGGCCACGAAGGACCTCATCAACGACGGGGACAAGGACCTCCTCTTGAGCTTTGAGCCATTGCCAGCGCTTGGTTTGGGTGGACCCTACCACTCAGCTTTCGAAGGCTATCATCCTCAGACAACGAAAGTGGGTACAGGTGGCAGAAGGCAAGAAACAAAAAGTGGGGAGGGGGAGGAAACTAGGTATTGGAAAGGGGAATTAACAAACAGCATACACAATAGACAGAAGAATACGTTACCTGACTAATTCGTTGGCTTTTCAGATCACTGTGAAGGATGTCGGGACAAAAACTTGCTCATGGCAAGGAGACCCTCATATACGAGGGTTCGAATCCGACAGGTGCGTGGTAACTCTTACATAAATTTATCGTTTTCTCACCTGTAGAGTTTACCGTTCGCATCTCTATATTCACCTTGTCTTGTTTCCTAAAACAAAAACCTGCCGGAACGTCTACCAGGCAGATAGACTGAGCAAGTCATGGGTAAATAAATTACCAAAAAAAAGTCATTAACAAGACGAGGCTGTTATTATAATTCAATAATTTAAAACCTCAGCAGTTGCCATCATTTTTTAGCAGATGTAGCGTTGGACGTGACACAGTAGCTCACCTTCGTTGTGAGAACAATTATTGTGTTCCAGAAACTTCAACCTTTACAAAGTCGGAGACTACACAATGTACGAAAATCCCAGTAGAGCCTTTGAGGTTGGTTGATAACTTTTTTTGTTTTTTGAGATAATGTTAGAATATGTCTTTGTTTCCAATCTTAGGCTACTTGTTTGTTTTCATTGAATGATATGTTGTTTAGTAAAACAATCACGCTGTCAACAACTATTGTAACCATCTGAATTCTTACTAAAGTCAGATGAATGGTTAAAGAATATACTTTCTTTTTGAGAACGGTGTCTGAAGAGATTTCTTATGAGCTTTTTAAAGTAAATTGCAGTTCATTATCTTTCTTTATTTAAGATACAAGCTCGCACGTGGCCGTGCTGTAGCATGCGCGTGACGTGCGTATGTGGCGTGGTCATCAGAGAGGTCAACGATGTCATTCGCATCGACCAGTGCGACCAGCGGTACGGGAACCCTCACACCTCACCAATCATCAAGGTGTACAATGGACCGTTGCGAGAAGGAACTATTATACAGAGATCGAGAGACGGCAGTAAAATCACTGTGAGTGCCCGTATGTTGCAAATTAGCACTTTTCTGTACCTGTACCTCCATTTAGACATTCGTTCACTCTCTTGAGCAAGACCAGCTGTAATGAACATAAGGTGGGGTAAAAAAATGTTCAGGATGGACAGGGACTGAGAAGGTTGACAAGCAAGTCATCCACGGTTAGTCCATTTAGCTCATAGACCAACATTCTTCCATTCAATCGCTCTATTTTTTTTTCCTGACACAGGTAAACCTTCCCTCAGGTACTGGCATCATCATCCGCCATCAAAACTACGGCCTCGATGTGGACATATTGGCAACAAGCGTGGACCAGGGCAAAGGCAGGGGGGTGTGCGGCACCTTTGATGGCAACCCTTTCAATGAGCTCACCCACCGCAGCGGGTTCGTGGATCGGTGGAGCGAGCAGCCGGTCGCCTTCACACAATCTTGGCTGTAAGAGTGTGTGACTTCTCACCTTCTCGCCTTCTAGAACACCCTAGTAATGTGGTAACTGCTGCTGCTGCTGATGATGATGATGATGATTTTTAGTCTGTTTTCTGTTTTTACTGTAACCGTGCATTTTTGTGCATCGTGTATTTCAGAAAAAGCGGACAGGAAAGCTTGTTCAAGTATATTCCGGCCAAAATAGCTGATCATTATACTGTCAGATACTGTTCTTGCGACACTAATAAGACAGTCAACTGCACGCCTACAGCTGTGTCTCCCAACACTGGAGTACCAGTCAGTTTTATTTTGCAGTTTTACAACATACAGGGTTCAAAAGTCAAGATTCTCTACTGACGCAGGATTTTTTTAACCCTTTACCAGGGGAGATAATAAAATAAAAATTAAACTATTGTATGCGTCGAACTTGAATCATTAATTCCTGTACAGTTTAATTTACAACTATTCGAGTGCATTTAACTGCCACATCACATGTATATATACCAAGTTCTGATAAGTGAATGAATTTCACTGCAAGAGATGTACGCAGTAATTTAATAGTGTTACATGTTGAATGTGAATGAGAACATAACAATATCTTATCTGAAGCGTCTCATAAATAAATATAGGCGAATGTAAGCTGTTGGTTGGCACTTGAGGGTAAAGTGTAACAAATAATTTCGCAGTGCCCGGGCTGCCCTCCCGCACAGGTTACCATAGTAGCACCAGCGGCAGGGAAAAGGTCGCTGACTGACGCAGACATTGATGAACCGGACTCTGTGTATGATCCAGACAATTTTACAGGTAAGAATCTCTCACTAAATCCACCTGCGGTATATATATTCTTCAAACCATTTCTAGACTGTTGGTTAGGGAGGTGGGGTGTACAGGCGCTGGATGGGAGGGGAGAATTGATGTGAAGTGTAGATGATGGTGTCAAAGTGACGAGGATAACGAGATAAAGATGCGGATTGGGGATGCGGGTGTGTTTACGGGTAGGTGTAAGTATGTAGCGTTGGGATTTTTAATTTTAATATCTTGCCGATATCGGAAAAAAAGAAACTCTATTTTGTTGTTTGTTGATGTAGACTTTGTACCCGGAAATGCAACATGGCCGACACCCAGTGGCATCACGGAAGAGCAAGCCAGGACCAAATGCCAGCTGGCTTTGACTAGCTCCCAGCTGTGGACTCACTGCCAGGACAAACAGAAAGTGGATAACTTCATTGAGAACTGTGTTACTGATATCGAAGTGAGTCAATGAGTCCTTAGGAGGGTTTACTCAGTGAGCGATGAAAATAAACTGAACTACCCATGGTTCGGGCACCCGGTTTCTCCTGGTTTACTTTCTGCCACTGACTGCCACCTGTGCTCATATTGTCAACCTTTGATCTCTCACTTCATTTCTGTCATTTTTCTTTTAGTCGCGGATTTACAACAATAATGTAAGTGCAGCTGTATTTTCAAATGTTCAGAGACAATTTACAGTAACACGTTTCCTCTTCGTTATTCTTCGTCCTTTTATTTTTCTGAAATCTTTGCCAGTTTGGAGACACATTCGAGTTTGCCGACTCCTACAGGGAATCGTTCGAAACCGATTGCCAGCTGGAGCTCAGCAGAGACCCCAGCAATTACGTCACTTCCGCTACAGGAGAACTTGAAATGAAGCCGGAACTTTCTACGGACATCTGCAGCACGAAGTGTCTACTGCACGGAACCTGCAACAAAGGGCAGTGTGTCTGTGAGTCCGGCTACACGGGAGACAACTGCCATCTTCTTGCAGGCAAAGGACCACAACTCTCTAGAATCAGAAAGTAAGTTTGTTTTAGACATCCATTGTCAGTTTAAAGGTATAGCCTTGATATGATAAATCTTTAATCATCGATGCTAATTGACTGAATCCGGTGCGATCATTATTTCGCGATTTTCTTTTCAACCTTTTTCAGCATGCGCCATCTTTTACATATATAAATTTGAAAATTTTAATTTTCCTTTGACCATTCAAACACAAAAGTTGTCACGGTAGGACAGGTCGCTCATACCTAGCTGATCACGACTGTTTCTTACAGTTCCAACATTTGTGACGTCAACGAGCGGCCATGTCGGAAGATCTTCATCGATGTTAGTAACATCGACCTCGCGGATCGGCTGACGTGTAGAGTGCAGGAGGTTCTGGTGAGTCACATTCGCAAGTTGGTGCTTCTGTAATGTTAATGCCATGACAGGTTTGCAAGTATATCTCTTGCGGGTACCTGTAGTTTATTTTATATTAATGTTTCACCAAAAACGTACTTTTCCTTTCAGCAACAGTATTGGAAGGGCTTTCATTTCTGGGCTAGAAATAAAACTCAGAATATAACTGTAACTATCAAGTAAAGTTATTATGGCAGTCAGACAAAATATTACCCAAACAATAATCCAAATTTGATTTTTTTTTTAACAGCAGGATGGATCCGTTTCACAAAATTCTTCCCTGGAGGAAGCCGAGTTTCTTTCTGCTGGCAGACTGGCGTGCAACATTCCTGATGCAAAGGTCAAAACAGGTGAGAAACTCTCTTAGAACTGTTTTTAGTCCTTTCCTTTCATGTCGTAGTTCCGAGTCGAAACCTGACATGGAAGACTTTTTCAAACTAACAAGTCACGTGACCTCTCTAAAGTCACCTGAGAGCCGAGGTTAGTCGCGATGGGGCAAATGAGTCACGTGTTTGTTTTGGAAGGACTTGAAATGCTTGCACATGTGTGTGTATATGTGGAAAGTTTGTCTGTCATGCCCTACCATGTTGTCAATAATCTACCAACAGAAAAGTCAGTGAAGATCTACCTCGTTTCCGCTTCCAACGATGGTCATCTGTACGGAAACCAGTTGAACCTGACGGTGTATGATTCCCGCTGTCAAGTGTGTGATGGGGTCTCCTGCCACCAGAAGGTGAGTGCTTGTCCACGCCCACACACTGCGACTTTTTCACATAATATTCATGTTCAAGAAAAATATTTCCTCTCTCTCTCTCTGTTTTATTTTTTTCTTTGTATCACTTCCCAGCTTCACTGTCCCATTTCAAAAAATTTTTAAACTCATATTCGAACCCAAGCATCCAATTTCCGGCACTAGATACCTGGCTGCATCAAGGTATTTCACGTGCGGTGTGACTCACTATCAAGGAAGACTATCGTAGTATAAGGGAAATAACTCTCACTCGTAAGTCTACGAAGTGGATTTGAAAAGACGAACAAAGCAATCGTTGTAGACAGACGATAGTCTCAGCTTAAGCTAAAATTATCAAAACAAAAACGAGGTTATTAATTATTTTTAAAATTATAAAAATCGTAATTGCACCCGGCGTGTGGTATGCTGTGGGGAGTTGTCTGTACGTTTGTCTTCCTGTCTATTGTACAGAGTACAGCGTGTCTGATCGACAGTCTGTGTTACGAGGACGGATCCCAGAACCCAGCCAACACCAGTGAAGTGTGTCGCGTGTCCACCTCCACGACACAGTGGACGTCTCTGGCTCCTGTCTCGGGCAAGGATAACATTTTGTCCCTCCATCACTTTTTACCAGGGTGCAGATTTATTTCTGTTTATTTTTCACTGTGAAATTTTTTTTTCGTGTAAATATTTACTCTTTGTCTCCACGTTCGTCCTAGACTCTTGATTATTGTCTTTGTGTCTCTCGACTTCTGTCTCCAGTTGACTTCCCAGTCATCACCGCGGTCAGCCTGACTAGATCACCTGACAACAGGATGTTGCTATGCACTATAAGCACCGGCGATGTAAAACCCACAGCCAGCTACCGCGTGACCTGGGCTGTCGATGGCGTCTGGTATCGCGAGACGGAGGTGTCGAGAGGTCAACTGCAAGTCGTCCTCGTCCTGGCAAACTTCAAAAACGCTCATGAGGTTTGTTGATGGCCTGGAACCTCTGTATGCATGTGTGTGTGTGTATGTAGGTGTGTAGGTGTGTTTGTATGTGTGCAGTTTATCTCTTATTATTAAAGTATCGTCGTTGGTCTGTCGTCAGGTGATGTGCCGAGTGCGGTCTTACTACAGTGATCGAAACATCCTCAGTTCTTTTACTGTCAGCAATGTTTTCTCCCTATAGGTGAGTTTTTTTAAAAAAAATCTCTGGGATATGAATCTTTAACGTTTTTCCTCTTTCCTCTCTTTTTTGTTTTTCTCTAGTGCGCGTGCGTGCATGTGTGGTGCACATTCATGAAGCAGTGCTCGTTAAAATAATTTGGTTTATTTCATTTACAGGATCACCGTGCCGGTTAAGCAAATTCCCACCATTTTTTCCTTCCTGTTATCACCGAATACGAAGAGGAATCCCACTTTGTGATGATATTCACATAATATCTTCTTCACCTTGAAGACTAGTTAATAAAAAAAATCACTCGCCATTATTGCCTTTACTCTCTTTTAGTGTTGATTACTCTGGTTTATTTTGTGTGTGTATGTGTGTGTGAGACTATGTTCTCCCAATCTGTTTTCATTTAATTAAATTAAAAGTTAATTTTGTAATGAAGATAAACGTTGACGGTAACCAATGGAAACCTGTCTCTATTAAAGTCTAACACAGGAGTAGATGTATCAACATTACACCAACAACTACATTCTGAGTCGCTATGGGCTTGTTGAGATAAATGGATGTGAGAGTGAAAACAACACGCGCTTGTCTTCATCCAAGATTCGAGGGCACAAGCTGGAATATACATAGACATCTACAAATATATACACAGATATTTTAGTTTACAGATTACAAAACAATCTTTATCATCAACCATGTGTCATTCCAGAAACCTTTCTCTCCCAGTCTGTCTCTAATTTTTTCTCCTTAAATCTGTTCGCTTGTCTTCTGCTCTTCTGTATTCTTTTCTTTCTCTCTATCCCTTACTGTTTTTTCCACATATTATCTAAATCTCTTTCTTCGCCCATCCCTTTTTTCTTATTACTTTCTTCACCTCTACTCTCTTTCTTTTGCTTTTGCCTTTTTTGTATAATCCTTTCTTTCCATCTCTGTCTTACTCTTTGTCTCCCTTACTTCCCATCTCTTCTTCATTCTTCATCTTTTGTCAGGAGACAGATTCACTGGACTTGTTTTTTTTTTTTGAAGAAATTTCCCTCCTGTGTGCCAAAGACAATGAAAATCGGCAGGTCAAACAAAGTCAAACCTCAAACCATGATAGCTGTCTGCAGGCAGTAACAGCCGCCCCGATGTCTTATCTTCAACTCTTGGTTATCCAAATGAATTTGCTATTAATAGCTTTACGATGAACTGTACAGTGTACACGCCCCTCCTACACAGATTTTCTAGCATAACAGCCGATCATCAGAACTCACCTCAAGATAAGTTTACTACCAAATGTAGCTGGAGTCCCCTGAAATGTGGTTTCCTCGTGTTGGAGTCTGTGTCACCATAGTGATCTGCATGGGTACGTGAGTAGTCAATAAACACAAATGTTCAGAAGCAGATAACTACTTTCTTGCTGGTCACAGTTTTCTGTATGTTTTGTCTGTAAAATTGTCTATATATTATGTATGTTTAAATGTGCACCTGACAGCTCTAGGGGCGGCGCAGGACCCCTGCCAGGCCGGCAACTATCAGGAGCTGAACGATACCTATCGCAGTGTGAAATACATGTTCAGCTACCCCAAGATACCCGAATGTGATGTCTCTTTGACCAGAGCCTGGTACCGTTTCACAGGTCCAGCGGGCGACATGATGCCGGAAACCTGCATACCCCGAACACACGTGATTATCAAAGTTTATACATAGATAATGTCATCAAACAGAGACGAGATAGATAATTGTGGTCTTATTTTCCAGAACTACTCTAGATGTCACAATGGTCATATTTTCATATAAAGTGTAATTAATATTTCTTGTCAACTTATCAATACTATTACATCATGTAAAGTATTATATCAACTATACATGTCCAGCTATAACTGACAAGTCGATAGTAAAACGGCGATAAGAAATGTAGGTAGGGTCTTTGGCAAGCAGGATACTTTACTCATTCGCCTCTCAGTGGAAATAGGATAATTGTATATCCATTATTCCAACCACATGCATTATAAGTTCTATGTACCATCTAATATGTAAGTAGATATAGATATTTTTTATCTCAGATGAGACTGCGTTATACGTTCACTATATCTAGTATTTTTAATTTTATTTTATGCTTTTGTATTTTTTTTACTTATTTTAAATAAACCAACTGCTTTCTTAAAACCAGCTGCTCATTTGCTGTGAAACGTCTACCATTTACAATTTATGTTCAGAAAAAAATATATTTTGTCAGTGTGGAACACAGGCTCCCGTGTGGATAAACGGTACCCACCCCGATGTCACCGAGGGCATCGTGCAGAGGACGTCCTGCGCCAACTATGGGTCCGACCGCCCGCTGTATGGCCCCTGCTGTGACATCACGATTGACATAGAAATCAAGAACTGCGGCTCCTTTTATGTCTACCACCTGAGCCCCACCGATAGCTGTCCCATCAGTTACTGCGGTGGTGTGTTCACCTGTCTAAAGTTATGACCAGTCACCCTGACTTTTAACCTTTGAACTCTTTCCTACTTCATCAGACAAGTGTGTCTTGTTTGTTTATTATGTCGTATCATTTGTATCTTGACATTTTTCTGTCATGTTTTGTAATAATTGTCTGTTATCTTATGTGTTGTTGATTCTTTGTGTTTGTATGTTTAGAAGGAAAGTCTGCTGTTTGAGTCTAGGGATGTGTGTGTGTGTGAGTGTTAATTTTGTAAATATTCAAATTCTTAAATTGTTCGCAGGGGATAAGGATGTGTGTACTCAGGATCAGTGGAGTCTTGATGGTATGCCACCTTGCAAGCAAGGTCAGCATCATCATATATATATATAGATCTTTTTGTATTAGCTTATTGAAAACTGAACAATTGATTATTTCATCATGGCTAACATAATGATCAGCTATTTTTAATGCGAAGCCAATGCCTTTATTCGTCTTCTTTCTTCCTCTCCGATGTCAGCACTACCATTGTCACCATCAAACAGGACAGGATACGGTAAGTTTGTAAAGGAACAAATGATACATTCAAATGTACCCGGAGGCTTGCATACTCCCCACAAACAGCCTGTGTTCTTTTTTTAAGGACTATTTCCGAAGTTTGCTGCCAACCCAATTTTGCGGGGACCAGCAGTGACCAACAGTTCCTTCTGGTTCTCGTGTCACTTTGACCTCGCTCAAGACCCGGATAACATGATTGAAGTGCTGTGGACAGTCAACGGCAACAACACCTGGAAAAAACTCTTGCTAGACCCTGATCGAGTAGCCTACCTGGATGGTTCCTTTCTTAAAGGTCACTTGGGCTCAACTGTAAGTCTGTATTCAGTGTGTGTGTGTGTGTGTATTTAAGGAGAAATAAATAAATTAGAAAATGCTGGTCACAATTCTGGTCACAAAAACCTGACAAAAATTTCAATGATATGTGCTCATCCTTCCCTCTAGGCAAGAGCTTGGAACAATTAAAAATCCTGCATCCTTCTGTTTGTCTAAACTGCCGGGACTAAAACCTCTTTTCTTTCAATGTTTTTGATGTTTTCTTTCTATGTCATGTTCTTGTAAATATTTCCAAAATTAGTACAATGATTATTAGAAGTAAATAATTAATTTTAGTTTTTAATGTAATTTATTTAGATGTTATACACCTCAAAGATCATATCTGGAAAAGTATTCTTAAATAAAAAAACAAGTTTTTCTGCACTGGTGTCAGATCGGATGCAAAGTGCGATCCAACTACCGTGGGAGCCAATATGCAAGCCCATGGCTGTCAAGTAACACCTACTGGGTGGGACTGCAGGTAGACAATTGCAGTGACTATGATAGAAGCTCTTGACTGCATGCAATACTCATAATTAAAATTATAGATATCATGCTGATAGCTAGATGATATTAAAATAATTTTATGTAAGAACATGATGTTTTATATTCACAATAATATTTACTGACTATATAACCTTTGCATGATCCTTTATAACACAGTGACCAAATTCAAAGATGTTTATCTGTTTGTTGTCTCTTTTTTTGTTGTCCATATTAACAGAGAACATGGATGATATAGAAAAAAACATATTCCAGTTTTCTAAATGTAACTTAACTTCATCTTTTAAAATGAGATTTTGTATTATTTATTTTAATCTTCACTTCATAAAACAGACAGAACCTTCTCGCATGGAAATCAGCGAGAAAGAAGAACTTCGCAACGTCCTTCTCACGTCCACCATTCCGATTTTGTGTAGCAACCCTCGAGACGGAGGGTGTTGTCTCTCCTTAAGGCTGGACGTGGAAGGTTCTCGACGTAAGCAATGCACTTACACTCGGTTTTATTACTAGCTTCTAATAGCTATCGAACGAGTTCTCGCAAACACAGCTTTCTTTGCACTGCCAGGAAATTGTTCACTCTACCACTACATGAAAGTATGGAAAGAAGTCTGAATATCTGAATGCCGGTGGCCTGACAAAGCAGATTTATTTATTTAAATTCTATAGGAGACTTCAAGCCTCAAAATTGCTATCTTGTGTGGATGACACAGATGATTGTAAAATTATCAGACTTGTTTCAGAGACAAAAAATTTACTATCGGTATCTTGGACAATTGTTTCATCTTTACATTCACTGAAAATAACATTTTTTAATCGAGATAACTCCTGGAAACTCATGGCTTGGTAGAAATAGTGCTATCATCCACCAAAGACTGGCTTTGGTTTGCTTGTTATCAGAGAATCTGGTGACGGCTGGTGACTGTGAATACAAGCTGTGCGCCAGGGAAAACGTGTCTGACACAGCTTCTGTCAACATCCCGCTGATGGCAGTCAGGGATCTCATTGATGATGGAGATGTTGAACTTCTGTTGAGCTTCCAGGTGATCCAGGCAGGAGATGGAAACCTGAATCCGTCAGTGTTTGAGGGCTACAGAGCTCTTACCACCAATGTAAGTGTTACAATCACAGCACAATACATACTGACTCGAAGAGTCCTAAAGATTTTTTTTGAAGGAAAGATAAGGAAATGAGGTAGTTTTTAATAATTTTGTCCAGTTCCTCACTGTTTTGTCTCTCACTTCTTTTGTTCGTTGTAGATCACTGTGCGGGATGTAGAGATACCATCCTGTTCATGGACAGGAGACTCACACGTTCATGGCTTCGAGTCGTCCCTGTGAGTGGCCGGTTTATTATGAACCTGGGTTCTGTTTTTGTTGACCAGCACTGAAGGGTCTAACATTGACGGGGATGTCTTCTGATAATGTTATTTCCCACTACATCCTTTTCTTTATCGTTAAAATGTATTAATCTGAACTATCTTGAATTGCCATTTTGGCTAAAAAAGTTGTATTCTAACACTATTTCCTTTTAAAACCGAGAATCACCAAAGCATAACTGATTAACTGATTCTTTTGAATAATGATAAAATATAAGAACAGAATTATTAATTGCTATTTTCCAGGTCTTTTAACCTGTATAATGTTGGTGACTACACAATGTATGAAAATCCGAGCAGAGCCTTTGAGGTAAGCACAACCAATGATTTCTCTCTATTGTAAGGATGTGGCGAATGAAAAATCAAGTTACATACCAATGATGTTATTTTAGTATTCAAGATAATAGACTTTTTCACCTTTTTTTATCCTCTCTCTCTCACTGTCTCTCTCTCTGTCTCTCACTCTTTCGAAGCAAATCGAGATAATAAAACTCAAAACACGGTGTTGCTTATAACACAGACTAGTGACAGACCACCAACTGGACATCTTCTGTTGAGTTCGTCCTATGTTACAGATACAGGCTCGCACGTGGCCTTGCAATGGCGGAAATGTCACGTGCGTATGTGGAATCGCAATCAGAGAACTCAATGAGATCATTCGTATTGACCAATGCGATCAGCCCTACGGAAGTCCTCACACGTCACCACTAGTCACAGTGTACTCGCAGCCTCTGAGAGATGGAACAGTCATACTGCGGTCTTCAGATGGGAGTAAAATCGTTGTATGTATTTATGTATGAATGAGAATATATATATATAATGTATTATAGTATTTCAGTATTCGGACACCATTTCGTGGTTTTCATTTGTAACTACACCCACAGCTATTTCTACAAAGCGGGATACATACTGAACAGCTTTTACTTTTCTTGAAGTAAATGAAAACGGACATTGGCTACGTGAGACAGGTGACCCTGTTGTACACGGCAATGGTTCAATACATGTGTGGTTCTGTGCGTGATACACAGGTGAACCTGCCGTCAGGAACTGGGATCAGTGTCGAAGCTCGAAGCTGGGGGCTGAACGTACACCTGTTGGCCTCACCTGTGGACGAAGGTAAAGGTCGAGGTGTGTGCGGCACCTTTGATGGCGACCCGCTGAACGAGTTCACGCACCGCAACGGCTACGTGGACAGCAGCAGCCTGCTTCCCATCAACTTCACTGAGTCTTGGAGGTCAGCAACACGAAACAGTCTAACGATGGAACGCCATGCTTTTCCCGACACTAACTGTTACCACATTTTAACTTTTTAATTACTGAAAAAGAGAGACAAGGGATGGGATGCTGGGGGTTGAAGGATAGACATTCACGGGTTAAAAAGATGTTTCAGAAAAATGTTTCAGAAACAACAAAACGCAAAGTCTGTTCGAATCTCTCCCACCAAAAGTAGTCGAGCCCGATGCGACCAGATTTTGTTCTTGCGACACCGGAAGTGCTGATGTGACGAGAAGCAACTGTACCAGCAGGCGACACGTGTCCAGCGCTGCCTTCAATGTATGCGATTATATTTCTTTCTTCAAACTCTTTTATCCCCCAAAAAAGAGAAAATAATGAGTAGCAGGAGCTTTCTTGATGATGATGATTTTTGTTCAGTGTCCTAACTGCCCCGATATTACCGACAGACTCATGGTTGGAGGTGCTCTCAATGCTACTGACCTCGATGAACAGGATGCCAGGTTCGAACCCGACAATTTCACAGGTCAGGTTGGCTTCACTCAAGCTGCGAATGGTTCACTTTGGGGCTTACAATTTCTTTGTTTTACCCAAAAGGTATATCTATTCATAGAAAGACAATATTTATCGAGAAAGCCCCGACTACTTCTCTCATCACCAGCCGTTTAAAATCAAATGCTGGTCAACTGACGATAATTACTAGACGAGGGTAAACAATCCATAACTTGGTGTAAATTTGGGAAAAATCCGTTTGCCACAAAGTGAAATTACAGGTAGATATGGTAAATAAAGAGGGCTAATGATCTTAACTTGGGATAACATTGGGAAAAATCCATTTTGCAACAAATTGTAATTAAAGTAGAAAAAAACTGGCGGTGAGATAACGAGTTCAGATTTTATTTATAGCATGACTGTCAGCAATGTCAAGGAGAATGTCATGCAATTCTTTTCATGATGTTCATCATTTGCCAGTCAAGTTTACAGTAGAAAATCCATGATTATAAATTTGGAATATCTTTGTTTACTTATTTAAATTTCCCGGACTCCAAGTGTAGTGAAGGTGATTTTGTGTTACAGACTTTCAGCCTGCAAATCCAACATGGCCGACACCCAGCAACCGGACTGAAGATCAGGCAAGGGTCAAATGTCAGGAAGGTCTGCGTAACTCACAGCTGTGGACTCACTGTCAGAGTATTCAGAAGATAGTCGACAGCTATCAGCAAGACTGTGTTGCTGATGTTTTGGTGAGATGATGATGATGATGATAACAATGACGACGACAATGAATATGACTATGAAAGTTGTTGTAGTGATAATATAAAGTAAAACCTACATTGTAACTACTTGTAATATTGTGTGTTTGTGTGTGTGTTACGCACGTGACACCAGTTTGGCGACACCTATGACCTACTCGAGTCTGCCACGGCCTCGTTCACCGAGGAATGTCAAACAGAGCTCAGCAAGGATCCCGACAACTACGTCACTTCCTCCACAGGAGAAATCGTCATGAAGGCGGAACTTTCCGCTGACCTCTGTAGCGCCACCTGTCTCCGGCATGGAACCTGCAACAGGGGGCAGTGCGTCTGCAACACTGGCTACACGGGAGACAACTGTCATCTTCTTGAAGGCCAGGGACCGCAACTCTCCAGAATCCGAAAGTTAGTGCAGTGTGTGTGTTAATGTGACTACAGCAATGAATGTCATCAGTATATTTCTCCATCACTGATTTATTAACAGTATTAGCCCTTCTGCTTCTCTTGGATGCAAATTATTATCTCAGAACCCAAATCTGAAGACACCCCTGACTCTGTTGATCGAGGATGTGTACAGTTTTCAAACATAGAGACATAGCACACACACATATAAATATATATATGACATGATCGCAAGACCTTGTCAGCTCCAGGTGTAAATTCCAGCTCGCAGTTCTGTTATCGTATCAAAGATACAGAAGGTGATCCGAATGTCCCCGACATCATGTCATCAGACGTTATCTAAAAACCGTTTTAATATTTCTTTGTAGCTCCAACGTTTGTGACGTCAACGAGCGGCTATGTCGGAAGGTCTTCATTGACGTCACTAACATCGCCCTCACGGACCAACTGAAGTGTAGGGTACAGGAAGTCCTGGTGAGTCCTTGTCACCACAGCTCCGTGCTTATGTCAGTGACATAACAAGTCCACGCTACCATGAAATGTAAATGTTATGACTGGCAAACATTTGGGTTATGTCAGTGTCATGTGTGCAAATCGTCCACTTAAATATTCCAAACATTTTTATCTTTGGCTTAAACATTATTTTTTCATACTTTCACTTATTCTTTTTGAACCGCTAATTTATTTTAACTTTGTCTACAACTACCTTCTACAATTTGGATTTTTCCAGCCTTTTTGTACTCCATAAATTTGATTCAACAATCGAACATTAAGACAATACCCTTTTCAATCTCCGTTTACAGACAAATGGGTCTGTTTTACCTGACATGTCTGTAGAGGACGGTGACTTCCTTTCTGCCGGTAGACTGGCGTGTAATCTACCAGACGCACGTGTAAAATCAGGTATGATGACTGACCTGTGCTTTGTAAAATGTTACCCACCATGCAAGATTGTCTGATCATGTATGAGGACCAGTATCATGGTAGAATGAATGAACATTCTCATAACAGATACTTGTATGTCAGTTTGTCCATGCGTGTCTGTTTGTGTGTGTGTGAGAGAGAGAGAGAGAGAGAGAGAAAGAGAGAGAGAGAAAGAGAGAGAGAAAGAGAGAGAGTAAGAGAGAGCGAAAGAGAGAGAGAGAGAGAGAAAGAGAGAGAGAGAGAAAGAGAGAGAGAGAAAGAGAGAGAGATTTTCCATTCTATTCTGCATGGAGATCCTTCTGACAGATAAATCCGTGAAACACTACATTCTTTACGCAACGAATGATGGCAGTCTCTATGGTAACCAGCTAAATATAACGGTGTATGACGGTAGATGTCAGACATGTGACGTGACGTCCTGCTATCATAAAGTAAGTACACAATTCATTCTTTCAGGTTTCTCATTTACAGAAATAATTTCTAATCACCCTTGAACCCCAGGCAGTTCTGAATTACCTTAAAACACAGTCCTTCACCACAACACAAATAATATTAAACTATCAAACCACCGGTTTTGAGATATATTCAGAGCATTTGCATTTTTATTCAAAATGGAAGTGATGCAGTACTTTAGAAACAAATGATCAATGTAATGACTCGCTGGTGTTTGTCATTCAGACCACAGCGTGTCTTATAAACAGTCTGTGCTATGAGGAAGGGGAACACAACCCATCCAACGCCAGTGAAGTGTGTCGGGTGTCCGACTCCACCACACAGTGGACTCCATTGTCACCTGTCTCGGGTAGGCACAGGACTTGGGGGAGGAGCATGTTTGTCGCTGGTCAAAGATGGTTGGCTGTTGATACAGATGTCTCTAACATCAAAAATAATTTATCTGAGATTCCTATACCTGTTTACTGTTAACTGTGATAACGTGGTTGAGCGAACGAACGTTGATTCAGTCCTTTTAATTTATCATAGCCTCGTTTTCAAATTTGAACCGTCCGTATACTTTGTCCAAGACAACAGAAATGTTCTCAGAGGTGGGTAGTGTCCAATCCAATGACAATGTAGCCTTATTCTCTATGTTTTGCTTCTGCAGCTGACTTTCCGGTCATAACGGCTGTCAGCCTCAGCAGGTCGCCTAGCAACGACACGCTGCTGGTCTGCGACATCAACTCGGAGGTCTCGGCGCCTACAGCCAGGTTCCGACTAAGTTGGGGCGTTGACGGGCTGTGGAGGGAGGAACAGGAGGTGGATTCAGGTCACCTGACAGCCAGTGTAACTGTGTCAGATCTACATAATGGTGTCCAGGTAAGTTTCTGTTTTATGTATGAAGGTAAGGATATTTATATTTGTCCATAAACAGTACAAGTTCGCTGGAGGACCGACCTTGCTGTAAAAAAGATTTAAACCAAATAATTGTTCAAAGAAATTAATCGTCCTTATTTTGTGCAATATTGTTTTGTTAATTATTATCGTTTAGCTGACCACAGATTAGTAATTTAGATGTTTTAAAAATTGTGTATAAGTTAGTTTTAAGTTTGTTTCCTACATCTGGATTATTCGGTGGAGACTGAACTCGTGTTTTGTCTTTTTTGAACCGACAGGTGGCGTGCCGTGCGCGGTCTTACTTCACTGATCATAACATCTTTAGTCCTTTCACTATCAGCAATGCTATCTCCCTTCAGGTGAGTGTCACAGAACGAGCACAACTCGTTTTTGTCTCACAGCTTCTTTGCATTCCTCCACTTTTTCTTTCTTTGCTTCCTATTTTGGTTCATTCTGTCGTGGTCAACCATCTTCTTTCTTCAACTACTTTCCAAGATGGAGTCAAATATACTGGATTCAGTAGTCGATATTCCTAGTGTCATTCTAATAAAATAGTGACATACCTTAGTTACCCGACAGTACCACACCCTGTATTGTCCAGCAAACACTTGGACGTGAAATCTTGTTATCATCTACTCAGCGTTGAGGGTAACTTTCTTTCCGTAGGTCTGGGGCACCCAATAAGTTAAAACTACAACAATAAAGTTGTGATGAAAATACATGAGCCAATCATAAGCCTTTTGTAGGTAAAAAAGTTCTGCAAAATTTGAAGCAAACGGTGTGGTTTTTGCATAGAGTACAAACACCTTCACTTTGCTGATTCATATTTTATAGATATGTGTGTGTGTGTGTGTGTGTGTGTGTGTGTGTGTGTGTGTGTGTGTGTGTGTGTGTGTGTGTGTTATAAAATACATACATATATATATATATAAGCATCTTTTCAGACTGCTGATGCTGGCTAAATCTGCTAACCAAATGTCTCGGGCAAGAACGTGAGACTATCATGAAAGACAGTTTTTGATCGTTCACAAGGACTAATAAATGTCACTGTTTACCATGAACTCATTCAAGTAAAATAATTTATACAGTTCGTGTCCAAAGAATTTAGTGATAGCTACGGTAGTTCTTAAGAGAATCATGTACTTTTATAATAAACTCGAAAAACATGTGCCGAAACTTCGCATTCTCTTTGTTCTCTTGTGTCTGGGTGTGTCCTTAGATGCGACTCGTGTCTTCAGGTGTTGTCTTCTACTTGTGCTTTGATTGAATGTGTGTTTTCCGCTGTGCCTGCCATTGGATGTTTGGATGTGTGCTTCTAGTTCTTTTCTACATTAGCTGGTTTGTTGATTGATATGTATGTGCGGGTGTGAGGAAGTGGGGGAGAGATCACAGTTAATGCCGGAGAAGTGTGTCCCGTACCTTACTCCACTAAGCAGGGGATGGTATTGTCACCTGTCTAGGGTAAACAGAGTGAAATAGAGACAAATAACAAAGTGGGGTATAAAGATGTATTTTTCCAGTTTACTCGGTACAAGTGAACACTTTGTGTGTGTGTCTGTATGTGGGAGAGGGGATATTGATATGTGAGTGTGTATGTGTCGCTTACCTGTTACCCAGCCGAGTAAATATGAGTGTGGAACATGCAGGAATTACGTACACAGAAACAAAGTAACATAAATAAAAACATTCACTTTATTGATAATGTAGTGTGTATTCCATTCCAATCTTTCTAAGTTACTGTTATCAGACTTTAGTAACTTTATTCTTCGTCATCTTTTCGTCTGGTTTCAGCGTCCCTGACGAAAAAAACAGAAAGAGCAGTGAGAGCCTTGTCACTCACGGCGCGCGCACTCACTCACTCTCTCTATCACACTCACACGCACACACAAACAAGTACAAACGAAGGAGGGGAAAATGTAATTAAAAATAACAAAACATTTTAAGATTGGAAACTCACCCCCATAGAAAGAGTGTTGCTGTAGGTGTAGGGACTGAAAATGTTGGTGTCAGTGAAAACTGAACGTGCACGACATGCCACCTGTAGATATTATCATACATATTGTGACATGTCAAATGTCCTACTGATAATAATAAGAACAGTGCATTTATGAAATGCATTTCCCTACCATATATCGGGTTCAATGCGCTTACGTAGACAGAATTACTCATTTACAAATGAAAGTTAATAAAAAAACTCGGCTATTCACTCCTCCAGAAATGTCACATACACACATACAAATAAACCTATAGCAGCTAACTTAATCAGTATTTCGAACAGACCTGATGAGCGTGACTAACGTCCGACATGCTGATGGCAGCCTCCAGATGTCCACTAGGGATGACCAACTCTCGAAGCCAGTCGCCATCGACACCCCAGGCCATCCGGAAGCTGG
>SRHC01002357.1:153350-173919 GCA_004794325.1 Pomacea maculata | reverse complement strand
CGCATTGAACACCACTGACCCACCACTAACTGACGATGTTTCAAACATAACAAACAGTATGGTACTCAATGTGAGCACACAAACATGCAGCAATCCTGGTAATCACAAACCCCAGAACTAAAGCGGCACCACGAGAAGTGAAAACGTGACAGCAGCATCAAAACAAGAGCAAGACGACATAAACCACGTATCGATGACAACAGTCAATAATCATAACCAACATAAGTGAAACGTATAGATCCAACATCTAGGTTGCAGCAATATCAACAATAAAAAACTAAGGTCTACAATTCAGAAAAAGTGAAAAACGCAATGCTCAGCAGTAATGGAAAAGTGACAATTGCACGGCAATCCAGGAGATTCACAGATCTAAAATACGGCAAGATGGCGCAGACGTTAGAATGGAAATAAAACGCTCCAGATAATTGATAGAAGTCGCAAAGACACAGCAACTAATACAGAGAGATAGAAAATAATATCACAAAGTCACTGAGCACTGGTACACAAAATCTGACGCAGATAAACGGGCAAAGACGAATATTACCGAAGAGCTGACACTAGGCAGGTAGTTAAAATAAAGGGACATCACTCTCGGTGATACATTACCATTAAGTAAATACCTACTTTTGAAATATTTTGTTGCAGCCAATAAATATCTAAAGTAAACAGTGTGATTCGCCATTGCTATGTTAATATTGGTAAAGAGGTCAGCAGCATTAAATTCATTATTTGATCTTGGTCCACATTGACATATCTTTTAAAATGTTTCAATAAACCGTGCTAGAGAGCATGTGGGATACCTTTCATCAACAAATTAGTATTTTTGTATTTCAGGACAGAAATGTAGAATAGAATCTTTCGACAATGACTGGCTTTACGAAGTTTTTCTCAGCCAGCGGCTTTTATGTCATGTACAGTGTAATAGAAATTCTAGTTCATGCGAGTTTGGTGGAGGACAAAATAGATTTTCTGAATTTTTTTAATTTTGTGGACACAGACAACTGTGCCCAAACGTTTTTGTTAGAAGTAGATACACAAAGATACAATGGAGAGCAGAATCGCCGTATGATTGTGATCATCGTCATCATATTTATCTGCACGTGCCAGTTATTAACGGTCGCTGACCAGCAGATAACCTCTTTCGGTGAATACATTATTAAACCTGCCCAGCAGACAGTAAACAAAGGACTTTGTAGACGAAACACTTTTAATACAAGAAGCTTTAAAGGAAGAAAGAATGCAACTCAATGACATGCAAAATATCAACCTTCAAAACTTTTCTTTATTTTCATTTTATTCCGATTCATCATCACCATTGTTGATTTCTCTCCCTTGCTGGTTCATTGTTATCACTACTGTATTGTGACATGTAAATATTATTAGTTTAGCTTTGTGTTTGCTTGAGCAGTAGAATACATCTATGTTTGTATAAGTTTACTTTAAATTTGCTGTGTATGGATTTCCCACAATGCGAGTGTAGAATGTATGTAGGTAAACTCCATGAACATCCAAGAGGAGGCACTCTCATGTTTGCGTTCATCGGACAGTTTGCCTAACTCGATTGTTTTTAGCCAAAACCTTGGTCACAGAGAAAGATTTATAAACAACTAAAATACTCGCCATCAACAAAATAACTTGTGACACCATAATGTCAAGGAGCCCTATTACTAGGACCTGAGGACAGCTGAGTTTTCCACATCACACCACAAACAATAAATACACCCAGCGTTCAAATCCCTAAAATACCAACATACAACAAACAAGAAACATACATGAATATCGTGATGGGATTAAGGCGACTTTTAGGCAAAGCTCATACACTATCTTTTCTGACCGTTGAACATTTAAACCACATAAAACCTACATTTAGTAGCAGTTGCCTTACTTGTCCATCTCAGGGATGGACTGAGTACCAGACACCCATTGAGTTTGTTCACTTTATTTTGGCCACACACACCAGCAAAGCATGTAAACAACAACATGACATCACATTGTACAAGGGCTGAGAAATCGTTTTGCCTGCAGTTATTCACTTAATGAAACATTTTTTGGCGGGTGGAAGAAAGGTCTTTGAAGCAGTTGTAAGCTGCGAGAAATATAAAAATACACTGTAGCAACAGACGCCAGAAGCGGGCGAAATCCTTCCTGCCTGCAGAAGCAATGGCTTTGCAATGGCAGGTGATTGGATGAATAACGATCTTGCGGCGGATGCTGTTCACGTGCGGGGCGCTAACGGGAAACTGGATTGTCGACTGATGTTAAAAAAAAGTTCAAACTTGCATCAAGCTTATATTGTGAACAAACAACAACAAGGATACGATTATATCGTACATAAACAACAACGATACCATCGCCACTCCCCAGCCCAACTTCCATCACTACTAATGCCACTCCTGCCTGAAAGGGTAGAGATATCAAAGACCTACCCGACTGATGACACAAAACACGCTCAAAACAATCCTTTCACATCACATTTTACTGATGATTAATGAACAGGAAATCGCAAGGAGGAGCACGAATGCTTACAGAGACAAGGCGTGGACACGGTCATCGCTCGTAGCAGCCAAAGTTTGCAGGACTTGCTGACTAAAGGTTCCAGTCACGAACTTTAAAATTATATTTTAGTGCTCAAATTTACATAATATATTTATATCATATCTACCTACAAGAGTCTGCTTATCACTCGGAGCAATCAGGTAAGTCTACAAGCGAATGCGCGTAGTCGCAATCGTATTCGCAGGAGTAAGGCATGGCTGCACGGAGACCGATGCGCTGATGACAAACAACAACAAACATTCAGCCAGGCGCCTTCTACCTCATAGTGGGGACTTCCATCGTGTTTTTTACACATCAGTGCACAATGCATGGAAGGCAATCAACTTCAATCAATGCTAGGAGATGGCACATATCAAACAAAACAAATACCCAAGTCAACCCTAGGTGACCATAGCTCCCACACATTCTCTATTTTAATTAAAGGGTATCGTCATTGGGTATTTTACTCCAGATTGTACTTGGGTTGGGTGTTTGGCGGGTGTTATTGCTCATAGAAAACATTGTTTCCTTAAATCGCTTTCAAACAAATGAGAAAGAAAATAATGTTTCAGGAAAAGGAGAAAGCTTGCCATGATTTTTAGCTTGACAACAATGTACAATCGCTTGTATTCAGTCAAGGCGGCCTGAGCTCAAATCAATCAGGGTTCAGACGCTGTGAACAGCGAGGGAGGCCCTGACGAAATGTACTTTCCATGGCTTGCAAAGAATTCACAACTGCATTGTGTGTAAGTCTGAACCATAACTGTATGAGTCTGTTTGGTGGATCGGATATGACTGTATTTTGGCATGTTTCTTTTGCTTTAATTCCATTCACCACTCGCAGGGAAGCTGGTGGAGTGCAGCAGAGGTCCACTCACACCTTCTTGTCCGGGAATTGAACTCAGAATGTGTCAGAGCCAGTGATCATAAATATTGGATACACGATGCGATATGAGAAAAATTGTTGAACCACGAGGCAGTCGTGTTAGCACACAATGCCATATAACCCAGTGGAAATAGATTGACAACAATGTCTTTAGTTTTAAAAAGTATTAAAGCAATTCAAGGGGAAAAATGCAACGTTGGCAATTTTAAAAAAATTAGAAATGTAAGCCGTTAGTAGACAGGTGAGTCAACATGGTGAGTAGACTTCAAGTAGAGCCATAAGGGGTATCTATTAGGTGGACATCACAGGGCAGGACTCAAGTGGTTGGACTTTCTCATTCTGTGAAGTTTGACTAGTGCCACACCTAACCCATCAGCAAAGACAAAAAGATTTAGTTTGTTAAAAACTTCATTAAGTGGATGGAGGGAGTCAATCAGAATGTGTGTGTGTGGGGGGTGGGTGGGCGGGTGTTAACTCTTTATTGAAAGTCATGAAATGCAATGTCTTTAATTTATTATTATTATTATTATTAAACAGAAATACAGACTCAGAAAACAACAAAGATCCTGGCCTATACAAACACGTCAAGTAGCGACACACAGACAACAATACCAACAGAAGTCGTTTTACTGAGTGGATTTCTCGTGTCTTCATTTCGTGAAACTGAGTCAGGTATGGACATGTGGCAACTGCTTGACGAAGATGTAAAGGTACTCTATTTTTCGACTAGTTGTTAAACACTGTATTATAAAGCAGTAAACTTGATGATTTCGTGCATTGCTCTACCTGTAATGTTATTGTCTTGAAATTGCACGATGTTCGACAACACAGCGATGAAAGTGGTCGTCAACATGCGCAGATGTTGTAGCGGACTTTTACCTGCACCAGGAAGCGCCACCATCGACAAGACCTGTGCCGTACCCAGTGTGGTGGTAAATCACATCTTGATGACATCTACAGGGTTGACAAGCACGTGACAGCTAGATGACAGAGAGAAAGATCAGGCACTGACACTAATAAAGGCTGGGACACACGGAAGGTGGCCGCCATTTCTCCTTCCTGCACAAGACGAGGGCCAGCATGGCGCCGCAATGGCAGTAATTACAGAGCCCATAGCTGTGAGGTAAGCATGGAGTTTATATTTAGTCACACTCTTGAAAAGGTTTTCTCCACAGTAGAACAAATAAACCAGCAGGGGCGAGAACCTACAAGTGATTTATGAAGAGAGAAAAATCCTCCCCATAAAGGGAAAAACCCAACCTTTTCCTTACGGGCATTGATCTTTGTGTCTGTTATTTTGAGTGTCTCAGTCATCTGTTCTGTCCGCTTGTCTGTCTGTCTACATCCGTCTGTCTCTCCTACCCGTCCTTGTCTGCCAATGTCTACCTGTGAATGTTTTCCTGTGTAACTTGAAATTTCAAACAACACTTTACCCGAAAGAACTACTAAGTGCGTCTTCGAAAGTTCTTTCCCTTCATTTTCCAACTTAGTTCTCAATCTGAGGAGCTGCACTCAGTGAAAGTAAAGCTAAAGTTACGTTGATATAATTATTTAGAATATATTTACAGACACCTTATTATGGTTTTTCTTATGTTTTTTATTTCTCTGCTGTTTTTAATTTTTTTACGAACCCTAGCGCAGTATTCAGAGATGATGTGGGGGCGCCATCTCTGAACCAGTTTCCGCTTCTGCCAAAGACTTGGAAGGCAACAAGGGAAGGTAACTGCAGCACGTGAGAATTGGCTTAAGTTCTTGTCTGGGTTCAGTTAGCTACCGTTGTTGTCTTTATGTCATTGCGACCAGTTAAATGTACTTTATTATTTCATGTCATTATGACCGGTTAAATGTATTTCACGCACGTTACACACATTTTAAGCAGACGGGGAGTTTCCAGAGAGAATGACTTCCGTCCCTTAGTTTTGTCTGTGATTCTTTGTGCAGCAGACGAGAGTGTGAGACATCAACAGTCAACTCACTGATGCCAGTGTGTTTCAGTTTTTACGGACTCCATTGTACCGCTTCTGCGCAGGAAAAGGTATGTGAACTGGTTGAATGAGCTAAATATCAGCGAGATGGCCAAGCCAGGTAGATAACAGTGAGTCAGTTTGAGTAGATGCCACAACAGACAAAGGGTGAGGTAGCCTACCCTTGGCTTCGCTTTCTTTCTTGAAAGCTGCGAGCAGGCTGAGAACATCCCCATCTCCTGTGGTATTGCCATCAGTGAACCACGCTACAGAGACTGAACTCTGTGAACTGGCTATCATTCTCTGTTATTTATCATGCACTGTGATATGTCATAAAAGGAAAAAAACATCTGACATAACGGAACAATGTTTACACTACATGGAATCTCCCAAAGAAAGGACAAAAAAGTCCGAATTGTAAGAATTATTTACGTCGTCAAAACTGACTCAAGCAGAGAAAAGGAAACTTTTTATCAAGAGAACGATTTTTAACATTTTGAATTCTGTGATGAAGACTTGGTCTGTCGTCGATTTTTATCTGGAAATCCATCAGAAGTCCATAATAATACGTACATCGATCACTCAAGCAGCTCTGTCATTAATTAATGTGACTCCAGACCTCTCTATGTTGTCGGCTGTTTAAAAGTTGACCACTAGCTTCTGCATTCAAAGGAAGTCACTTACCTGACAAACTCTGTTGATGGGCAGCATAAGAATAATATTATCATTGATTGGTGTGGGCGTCCACACCTGCAAACAGCGACACACTGTCACGTGTGCAGTTTGCACCTGGAATCACCGCCTGTGATCTCAATGCCACAGTTTCTGTGTGGAAAGTGTAATTACACTCGTCTACCTGTGATGACCACAGAGATTTACAAGTTACCTGAGAGAAACACTGAGGCTGTGGCGACTCAAGGCGGTTGATGATGCGGAGCTCCACCATTCTTCCTGCTCCACAAGACTCGGGTCCAAATGGCGATACAATGGCCGTGAACTGAATGAATAATGGTTCCTGTTGGATGGCATTGACGTGCACTGCTGGGAAGGTAACGACAGTTCAAACGACTACAAAGCAGTGATAAGAGATCAAAAGGAATAATAAAGACATGAAAAAGGACATCAGTACTAAAACTATTATAATACATAATAATAAAACTGTTTCTGCATGTGTTGGCATCAGTCGCTATCCCAGCTTCTTTCATTCGAAGTTAAAATCCCTTGCATGCGCAGTACCACTCAGCTGCTTGTATCCCTAAACGATATTTAACCAGGGTATCGATGACTTGCCGTCCAGTCCCTGCCTGATGGTCGTGGGCGACTTTCTCAGTACTTGACATTTTGTTTATCCGCCTCCGTGCTGTCAGACAAGGAAACAACAAGGAAACTACGGACAGAGAGAACAGGGAACATACGGATACCTACAGAGAACAAATACGAATACATACAGAGAACAAATACGAATACATACAGAGAACAAATACGAATACATACAGAGAACAAATACGAATACATACAGAGAACAAGGAGACCAACAATGCGGGTAACAGTGATATTACTGATTGGAATCCTTGTGGACTCAGTTCAGTCAGGTAGGCAAGTACCTGATAATCAAAATGCTGATATTTATAATACACCTTTCAAAGATAATAATAATAAAGTTATGAAAGTGCCAAGCAAGTTAAATTTGAGTTAAAGTATGATACAATTTAAAGAGAACTCAACATGCATCTTTGAATTCAACTTGTCAAATGCTGATGACACTCTGTTCGCGATGTTTGAATCATTCAGTCAGCTGCAATATTTGTTCTGTAGAATAAATACAACTTTCAATCAAAGGATTTTTATATTTTTGTTTTTTTATAAACCATGATTTAATTTTCAATCCTGCCGTGTCGAATGTAGAGGCTCAGCGATTTGAGCCTAATTGTGGGAAGTAGGAAGGAGACTGGCGCCCAGGACATGCGCGTGATGTTACAGGAACACCACCCTCTGTAGCAGTGCTGAACGTCTATGGGGACTCGGGTACCTTCCTGAGCCCAGGCTACCCCAAGCAATACAGCAACAACTTGAATTTGACCTACACGGCCCACCTGGACAGTTCCGGTCCGCTGATGGTCCGTCTGTCCATGGAGTTGGACCTGCAGGGCAAGACTGGCTTCTGCTACGACTACGTGAGACTCTTCTCTCTTCTGTACTGCGGCGCTGGCTCCCTGGTCACTGAAGGTAGGGCTTGTGGGACAAGCCAGGAATGTCAGTATAAGTGTTTGAGGCTGTTGTCTATCTTTGGCAATATCTTGTTTATTAACTGTCACAGCGTGTGCGTGAGAAAGGAGAAAGTGAGTACAAAACAAGGTATTTTACACATGCATTAATGATCTTAAAGAGGGACAAAAAAAGAAAGAAAGAAAAAAATGAAAGAACACAAAGTGATCGGGAAGAGAGAAGCGGGCAATATAGTATGAAAGTAAGGCGAACGTATGTCACAGATTTTGTTTGTTTGTTTTTATTCTTCCCAGTCCAGGTGTCAGGGAATGTTCTTCAAATGCTCTTCATTTCTGACTCTTTATATACATTCCGGGGATTTAACATCACCTACACAGTGCTGCCAGGTAAGTGCGTAGTATGCTAGGAGTAACTCAGGTAGAGGTAGAAAGTACAATTAGTGAAGGCAGACTGGGAGAGTAGGAATTTTACATTTTAAAATGTTATTATTGTACATTGATGGAATAAGTAATGTTTTACAACTGATGTTTATCAAATCTGTGTTGTACCAAATCTTATTCAACCTGACCTTAGCGGCTGGTGCTTTTCTGAGTCGGATTTATGTCAGGCACGATGGCTGCAACACAATATAATCTGCTGACCCCTAGCTGACCCCTAGCTTACCTCGTCTGACCCTAGCTGACCCCTAGCTGACCCATAGCTGTGCTCTGTTTATCGAAATCTCTGGTGTGGCGTCCCCTTTCCAGTCTGGTGCTGGTGTCTTTTTTCTCTATTTTTTTCCATCTTTTGCATGAAAGGCGATGCAGATATATAGGTGTTTAGCCAGTTTTGAAGAAAACACGAAAGTCATTAAGGGCTTGTCCTGTGAGCTTTTCTAGCACAAAGAGAGAAACTCCATTGAAAACATCCTTCTGAAGCCTGAAATAAATTTCACAAAGGGCAGTTGAGAAGGATTGAGCTAGTTGACCTCCTGTACACCGCCTATAAATCTTCAAGGGACCTTTGATTTGTTGAGTACTGACCACACCACAGTCTGTCAGTCAGGCTCACGCGACTTACAAGCGCTGGCGTTCAAACTGAGAACGCGCTGGTTCAATGCCCGATTAGCTTCTCACATCAAGTACTCCCTACACATAGTTATGGTGAAATTTACTTCACAAATGGGGTACAAGATATGCAGCAATATCAACATCATCAATATTAATATTTATTAATGCTAATAGTAATTATCTTCATGGTTTTTAGTTTAGCCTAAAGTTGTTTTGTGTGTCAGCAAATAGAATGCAATAATAAATGTATTTTATAACCTAATATGGCATTCTACTATAGCTATTTAAGGATGCTAACACATGATTCATATATTTAAATAAGTGGAAAAAGTCACGGAAATATATGATGTCTCTATTAAAACATATTCCCATATTCCGAAGGTCCCTACAAACACACTAAACAATCACACACTCACACATGCACACACATCTTCTTTAGTACATCATATCTTTATTTGTCCTTGTAAATGCTGAATAAAGAAGACATGCAAACATCCATGTCAAATTTGAGTTAGGGTCTGAGCTTTTGTATGAGGATATGAGAAATGAAGATTTGCTTGATGTAAAGTCTGTTTGTTTGATAGAAGTTTGTCAGAGGAGGACTTCTAACTCGGCTGATGACTTGGGACTGTACAAGGTTTTCTCTTTGTTATTTAAATGACTATTCTTGTGGAGACTTTGTTTTATTTCCCTACCCTCCTGCCACAGAGTAACATTTATACTCCAAGCAGTTTGCCCTCTTAACCAGCAGCTTTCCTCCCTTGGAAATGTTGAAGACTATAAAGACCTCCTCCTGTAGGATCTGCCGGTTGACAGGTTCTGTGTGTGTAGTTGGAGTCTTCAGATGGCAGTTGTACAGGTCTCTGTATCCCAGTCCATCAGTTTAATAGACACCTATTACTGTCTTTGATAATGTGCTTGGCGCTTCCTCCTGTCATCAAATGTCATTTCCTCAGACAATCTAATGTCCTCTATTATTGCTCACAGATTTAGTTTTCTTTATCTGCCTTTGTCCTCCTCCTGTTCAAATTAGTGTTTATTTAAGGTGGATTTTTGCCTCGTCGTTTTAAGACCCTTCAATATTATTGCTGCCCCAAGGTTGTTTAAACGGTTAGCGCCTGTCACCAATACAGTGAAGGTTGGCTGCCCTGAGTTCATTTCTCGTCTCGGGCACGCTGTTCTTTCTCTGCACATGTCATCTGTTTACAGGGCTGGCTGTCAAAAGGAGGAGGGTTGGGCGTGGGGCCAGCACCCCCACCCCGTAAAACAACTCCTTGCTACCAAAACATCGACAACAGTTAAGACTGTAGTCGATGGCCTATGCCCCAGGAGGGGCGAAGGGCCTACAAGAAAAAAAAAGGTTGTTTACTTGTACTCAGTGTCTGTAGCATCTCTGCGGCTGTTACTCGCACATCTTTAATATTAGTTGTGGCGACAGCTGTGGTCGTGTACAGCAACGATAACATTTCTTTCCGTGGACAAGCTTCATCTTGATTTTACGGCTGACTGCATTTTCTTCGATCAGAATTATTCGTGTATTTCTTTTTTCACGTTTCAGTTTTCCTAGTGTCAGCAACATTAACAATACGATTTTCACAAGTGCAGTAAAAAAGCTTCAAACTTGCCAGTGACTGTGTTTGTTAAGCAACGGTGTCTGAACCAATTGTTGTGGACATTTCTAACACATGTTTCCTTTTACAGCAACAACGACAGCAGCAGATGAAAGCACGAGTGTGGCGACAGACGAACTCGTGACCTTCAGCACAGACGGCACCACAGCCTCCTGGGACAGTTCAAGTATGGCCACCGACCTCAACATCGCCGCTACCACAGACACCTCCACACTCTCGGGCTTTCCGAACGCTTCCTCCCTCACAGCCTCCACTAGTGGAAGCAAACTGCTTTCTCCCGCATCCATGGAAACTAGCCACTCAGAGGAAAGTTCGACTCTGACGTCAGAGGTAACGCCCATCGAAATCACAAGCGATCGAAACCTCGGCACTCAAGAGGTCATCTTAACACCTGTGACTGACCCTACAGGTGTACAGTCTGGTGATGTCAGCGCTGCCATGTCCTTGACATCTCGGGTCACTTCAACGGCTCTAATGACGTCGCAGGCCGTTAACGTCACTTCCGTCATGTCGCCCTCGACATCTCCTTTCAGCGGAGCAAAGGTTTCGAACCCACCCGGGACAGAATCTTTGACTTCAGCAGTCACTCCATCTGACAGCGGTCTGCCAAAAAATGTGACCTCTGTGTCATCGCCAGCACCGACTCCAGTTCTCGTGGCCTGCAGATGTAAGTCATGTGACAGGCTAACCCCAGAGGCAGCTTTGCAGCAAGCAGAGGCCCGAGCGTTGCTGTTGGCCAGAGCCTTGGCCGTCGACAGGAGGAACGTGTCCAGCCTCAAGCGCCGCAAGACGAGTGCACCTGACGGACGAGTGTCGGCGGTGACCTGTGGGGTCATGATCACTGCCATCTGTGTGGTGCCATTCTTGCTCCTTGTGGTAGCAGACATCGCAGCCATGTGCACTCAAGCCAAGGCCCAACGGAACAAAAGGGGCATAACCGCTTGAACAGGTGGGAGGACGAGTTAGTTGTTCATGGAGTGTGGGGCGATGTCGACCTCTTTCCACTTGCAACATGTTACTTTTTAAAAATAATATTTTATTTTCTTTTTGTTAATTTAAAAAGGAAATTTTGATCATCCCCTTCTCTTTTCTTTAGTGTATTTAAATGTAAATTAACTTAATATTTAATGTATTTGAGCTCTGTCCACATTTTATTACAATTATTTGCCACAATAAACTAGTTTGTGCTGTACTTTATATGCTTAAATAAGTTGTTTGTGAGTGTGTCTATGCTGATGCAAGGATGGTGACCGGCCATCAGACACTTGTCTGCCCTTATCTATGAGCGAGGTGTAATCGCAATGCTGCTCTTCTGTTGCTCCGATTTCTTCCTCTACATCTACCACTTCATCTACTTTTTATTCTACCTTTACCACTTCATTTACATCTATTTCCCACTACTTCATCTTCTACATTTTCTTCCACTACTTCTGTCGCATCATTCACTTCTTCCTCGACTTTTACCAGTTGATCAACTCCTTTTTCTACTTCTTTAGCGTCTCCTTCTTTTTCTTTTTGTTGTTCTTTTATTAATATTAGTAGTAGTATTCATGGAGAGTCGTCAGCACAGAAAGACAATGGCGTTACTTAACGAAATGTAAATACATAAATATATTTTAAAAGCTTAACATGCCTCGTACTAAGTATTACATTAAAACGTATTGAACCTGCTTGTTGGCCTGACAACACCACATGCCTGTAGTCTTATTTTCTTGGCAAAAAAACACACACACACACAACGATGTATAAAGTTGTGAATCGTGCACAAAAATGGTGCGAATGAAGTTCAGAAGGCCGCCATCTTCCCTACCTCCAGAAGCTTTGTGTCAACCTGACGAAGGTCGATAAAAAAGATGAAGTTTGTCTTATTGCAGTGAGGTGTTATTTATGTGCACGGCTTACAAACTAGTCAGACTCTTATCACGCTTCATAAGTTACCGCAAAAATGAACAAATAAAACTTCATTTTGAGGGGCACCAACTTACCACCATCTGTATTATGAGAGAACCAGCTTACCACAAGCTTTGTGAGGCTACTCTGCCGGAAATGGACGTCGTCGGCGAAGGGGAGAAGTGGACAGACGATTCTGGACCAGTAAAACCATCGGGAGCTGCGGCAAGAAAGTTGTACATTGTGTAGCATGTCTCCACATGCAAGAAGAAAAGTAATAACTATCCTTTGGCCCTTGGCCCTTTCAAATTTTGCATTCTGGCTTCTGCTCATATGAAGAGGTGACCTAGAACTGATTTTTTTCCTAATCTTCGTTCTATATATAAAATCTATAACTTCTAAGTAAGAGCTCTAAAATGCTATCAAATATAAATTCATGAATCCTGTGCATTGTAGAATAATTTTAAAGCAGTGCTATTAACACACTTTCGTTAAACTTTACTTTCAATGAAAATAATAGAAAATAACAGCCGATCGAGTGCGCTCTCCATCGTCCGCAACAGTCGGATCAAATGTTTTTGTTTACGTGTACAGGTGAAGTAAACTACAGGCAGCAGGAATGACATTCTTTCTTCTTCCAGTGTCCGAACATTAAAGCACAACAAAAGCAATGATTATGTGTCCTTTGAGTGACTGGGAGGCTGCCTGTCCTCCCCGCATGTTTTGATGACGTCATAGGGAGGAGCTCAATACCTCGATCGCTGTCATCATGTTCGGGTTCGACCCTCGACACGTCCGTCTGACTGTCGGCACCAAGGCCCAGCTGTCACGTGCCTTCATTAGGCTTTGTTGGTGTCGCGTGCGGACCGTTGGGAATTATGTCGTCTGCTGGCACCAGCTGCAGGGTATTACACGCGCTCATTACCACTGCGCAAGAATCGTGACTCATGGGATTATTCCACCAACTGGTCCTGTTGAATATCTTGCCGTTATGAAGTGTAGCTCGGGAACAACACCTTGCATTATTTTTCTGTTGATTTGCTTATTTTTTCTCGTTCGCCGCAAAATAACTTGCTTGGTGTCTGGCTAACCCCAACATTAAGTCGAACTTCGATTGCTTTCAATTTTGTGCTCCACATTTTATTTGCTGTGAATACATTTCTGTGAGTTTTGAATATTTCACTGTCGTACAAACATGTTACACGTGGCTAGGGGGTCATTCCTCGTCACTGTACCCGACACACACTAACTCCCAAGGATGAGAGGTGTTGTACAACGTGTCATGCAACTTTACCTGCGTGTTGGAATGTTTGATCGACTCCAAGCTATTGTTTTGGGCGGTGAAGACACAGGGCGAGCCCCTGCCAAACACCCTGCCACGACTGGAGGAGAGCTGAGGCTGGATTAGGAGGACGATGTGACGTCAATAGAGGATGTTTGAACTGCGGGCAATGGCGCAGCTCTCCGCACACAAACCACTTTGTGGCCTTTACTTTTAATGAAGTTTCCCCTCGGGCTGCAAATGTCAGGCCAATGTTTTGGAGCCGCCTGGTCCATTTTGTCAACTTCTGCTTTCAACCTAGATCACTACCCCTCCTCCGTGCCTGCATGTCACCTCGTTAGCATGAGTACATATTTATGTCTCCGTCCTTCCTGTCTGCTCTTAGTCTTTTTCCATTTTCTTTTAAAGCGTCTGCCTCTCAGAAATTGAGTTTCTACGCTGACCACAGGGATGTCGCTAAATAAAGAATTAAATCGGAAAATAAATCTTTTTCATTCTTTCAAACAGTCCATGTGTTAGGGATACAGGACGCGCTCAAAGGGAAACCGCTCGATGTCGATATCAACAGAAAGTGTGCAAAGATGTGTGTTCACACTCAAGCTTGCTGTCACAGATGGCAAAGAAAAGGTTTCATTCGTTCATAAATTTGCATAAGCTTGAAAAGTACGTTGAGTGTACCAAGAGATAGGCAGAGAGAGAGAGAGAGCGAAAGAAGAAGAAGAAGAAGATGATGATGATGATGACGAGGAGGAGGAGGAGGAGGAGAGGAGGAGAAGAAGGAGGAGGAGGACGACGACGACGACTACTAAGTAGACGTCAGTGCGGGACAGAAGAAAAAAATTAGAAAAAAAGTAAACAGGGGTTAACGAGCAGAAAAAGGACAAACAGGATGACAAAAATTTAAGAGTACAAGGAAGGATGCACGAGGCGAGGAAAGAAGGGAGGAAAGAGTGAAAGGCCCAGAAAAATGAACAATTCGTTGACGCATTATCAGTCTGTCGGGGAAACAAGAGCTCTGTGCTGTTGTACACGTCAGCACGACAGGAAAACAACAGTAAACTGTGACAGATGACTGGATGCTGATACTAGAGGCTGGCAGATGATCAACCGCTGATACTACACAACAATACTGTGAAACATTGTCGAAACTTCTCAGGCAGGAGGGACTGAGGGATAGGGGTGGCAGACAAAAGGGGCGGGGGAGAGAGTAACAGCTGAACAAGTATTAATCCTGAAACTGGCAACGATTATGTAATAATTGATGAGAATTATTCACTGCCAAGAACACAATTTACAATAGGATTCTCTTTTTATTTGTTGACCTTTTAGAACTGTAGGAGTCCTACAACCAGCTGTCATGCTGTCTCATCAGTTTCCAGCCAGGACAGGCAGAACCCACATGGAGCATGCAGACAGGAGGATGGCACGAAGAAACATCCCCATGGACAAAGAAAGATGCTGCTGTTAGTACAGGTTAGCAATAAAACCTTGTTTCTGTGTGTTGAGCGCTATATGATAAAGTTCTGGGACATACACTTTAACAACAACAACAAAAACAACAACAACAACAACAACAACAACAACAACAACACCACCACCACCACCACCACCACCACCACCACAAAGTATGTCGCTGAATTGCTGACTTCTAGTTCAAACCAGCAGCTACCAGTAACAGTGAGATCACCATAGAGATGTAGAAGGTCTCATCGTGGTGCCCAGCCGGACATTGGCATCAGAATAACTTACAATAACAAATAAACAAACAATATAGATAAGTAAGTGGTTTTGAGCTCATAGGTTCGAATGCTAGGGTTACCTGGTCTCCCCAAGTACGAGGAAGTCAGGTCACGTGTATCTGCCATGTTTGACAGGTAAACAATCAATAAGGCACGTGGATGTCGCCGCTGTCAGCCTACAGGTACGACTTACCTGCGGCCTGTAAGAACAGTTGGCTGAACTTGGGAGGCAGGACCGGGGATCAGATGCGTTGATTTTCATCTCCGAGTTGTAATGCGCATGTGCAGGGAGGTTTTTGGCCACCAAGGTTGGGGGTGGGGCGGTGCTGCTGACACCTGGCACCAGACAGGTAAGCAAGGTATACACCTTTCACAGATACGACTGAAACTTTTTGGGCTTCAGTCTGATCGGGAACACCGGGAGCAGGGGAGGTAAGTAGTCTGGTGAGCCAGTCTCTCTTTGACATTTTGTTGCAAACCTTTTGGTGAGGATCGAATTGCGGCTACAGTAGACTACTCCCACTATTTCGCTTTTTTGGACGATATTATTTTTAAGATTAACATTATTGTTTATAGCTTTTTTTGACCCCCATCTGGGGTTGTTTTGCTCGTGGTACTGGACTAGTTCAGTTTTGCTGATGTTTCATGTTTGACTACTTTTCAAAAAATGAGATTATTGGAGTTCACTCGCCTTGATATTCACCTGTTGAAATATGTAGCATTGCTTCCACACAGGGGCACTCTCTCTTTTCGATTTATATATATACACACACACACATATCCAGCGATTTTTTTTAACAGATCGAAATTATTTTCCTTTCTTGTCGGAATAGTGAGCTGTATTTTTGGTCAGATTATGTACATATTTTGTGCCACCTGTATCTGACAGAAATTAATATCACAGCAGCAGCTGGAATTATTTGAGACATCTCTGAGCTTATGCTCAATCTATACAACTCGAATTTTTACTGAGTGGGCCTCAACCTATTTCCATGGGAACGTGAACAAGAGCGGCCATCATCATTAACATCTTCATAAAGTGGAGTGTGGAAATAAAAATACAATTAACTCTCGATAGTACACGTCTGTAAGATATATAATAACAAATAACTAACATCCTTATCGTACGGCAGAGGTTAACAGGATGAACTGGGCATGAAAATGTAACAGATGCTGCATTTCTCTCAAACAATTCTCTCTCTCTCGCACTTTCTCGTCACCTACTGAGACACGCACATACACGACACACAAACACACAAACGACTACATGAGCGTGAAAACACACACTCACTCATTCTCTCTCTCTCTCATTTACACAAGCAAAGAGAGGGGAGGATAAAAATAGAGTAAGACAGAAAGAAAAAGAAAAAAAAAAAGAGAAAAAATCGTGGAAAGCCTGCAGATGGGTCAAGGTAATGTCAAAGGTCCTGCAGCAGCTTGCAAACATCGGTGAATCCGAAAGCTGATGAAAATTTCAAAATTCTGAGCAGCAACAATACACGTCTTCATCAATAACAACATTTGTCTTTCTTCTCTGTGTACATGATTTCCCCTCCATCCACTTCAGCGCCCCCTCCCCCTGTCTTGTAGGCGACAGTGACGTCACCTTATTATCCCAAGCTACGCCTCGCTAACGCCACAGGCATACGAACACACGCACTACAGATACACACACACACCACACACACACCAGAGATACACACACACACCGCACACACACGCACATCTACACACCAGTCACGAGGTGAGACTGTGAACACAGAGGGCTGAACTCTCTCACTACCTTGTGTCTCTATGTTTCTTTCAATTCGTATTGTCCTCCGATGCAGACTGCGAGCCCCCGGGTCTCATGTGAAGCCCACAACTGCACTGAACAAGCTGCTGCCTGTCTTGTATTTTCGTTGCAAGGTAAAATAATTTCTCCACGCATCCATGCATCCACGCATCCATGCCTATTGATCTGTGACATCGTGATTACAGTCGGAGATGTTCACACGCCGGGTCATGAAAATCAGCCTTTTGCTCGGTGTTTAATGAATGGGTTGAGGAAGGAGAATAAAATCTTGTGTGGGAGCAAGAGGTACTAACCAAACCAGCGCCAGGTTGTCTTTCCATTTTCTGTGTGGACACGATGACGACTGCAGGAGGACCAGACGAACGCTGCAGGAAGTTGCAAGGACGTGACCAGGGTGTAGTGATGTCTGGAACTTTCTCTCTGAGCCATTTAAGACTGGAACGAGGCACAGGCTTTGCTATTGCTGATAGCATTGACAGTGCAGTTGAAGAAAGGGGAATTACAGACAAGATGATGGTAGTTGAAGCCCACAGCACAGCTGTGAACACTGGGCATCACAGTGAGGTGATACATCTGTTACAGCTTCACACTCGTCGCCCTCGGCAGTGGTTCATTTACTCGTCACACTTGAACGAGCTTCCATTCCACCAGCTCTGCAAAACACTCATTGGTCCAACTAAAGGACCCACACTGGGGAAAGAACCTTTTGGCTAAATGTGCATCATCGCCACTTCCTGAAGTGATTTGGTTTCATTGCCGACGGCGATCCTCTTCCAGAACTGGAAGTCATGGAACGTGAGCAGTGACCAAACCCACCTGTACACACTGATCACAGGTATCACAGGTATCACACGTGGCAGCATCAGTGACTACCTCCTGCAGGCAAAGCCTGGGTCCATGTCGATGGCCAGATGGCTGACAACCGCTAGCAGGACATGTCGACTGGATGTGGCTGTCACGTGTGGGATGCTGACTCAGCTCGAGCTTTAGTTCTAGAGGGGAGGAGGGGGTTGCTGCGTCACTAAAGTATGACGCAATTTGTTTTGTGACGTTTTTGGCGGGGAAAAGGAAAAAGAAAGACAGAAGGAGAGCGGGCACCAGGTGACTAGAAATGAAACCCGGGGATTGTTCTGTTAATAATTATTGTCTGACAGTGCAAATGTCATCACAAACTACTTTTTTCTTGCAGTCAATAAATTTAGAACTTTTGACAAAAAGGAAACATTTCACTAAAATACGATTTTTGCATTTTTGGGGCGTTCTGCTCATTGCAGATATATTTGCTTTACATTTTTGAACACAGTCGGTTGTGCAAAAGTCCAACTGTGCCTGTTGATCAGTCACAGTTCATTGGAGGACACTACACCCCACCCAGCAGACTATCAGACATTTACGAGCATGACATTTGTGGCTACAGAAATTTTTTCTCTTTCTGCCTGTGTCCACCTCTCAGTTTGTAATGTTTGTCTGTGTCTGTCAGACACGGAGTTTGTGAAACATGCCCCCAGACAGCAATGTGAGGAATATAATGTACACGTGTAACATTGCCATGTGTGTGGCGAGTGATACTTTAGTCTGAGGCGATGTCAGTCTTAAGCTTAGCATCCCCCTGACAGATGCCGACAGACTGTACTTTCGCCTTCTTTCCCCAATCTTTTTCCCTATTCGGCCAAATTAAGCAATAAATCGTTATCTTTAAAACATGACTGATTGTTTTGTTTTGGACATATTTATAGAAATGGACAGTATAACAGAAAAAATAAGAAGAGATTCATTCATCCATTGATCGATCTGTCCATCCTTGCCTGTGTTGTTCTGCTTCAGATGGAGTTCCTCCTTCTCTGCTTCAGCTGGCTAGTCACTATCGTCATGATCACGATGATGGCCCTTGCCCTGCCCCTGCTGCTGCACTTGGTGTCACCACATCAAGCGTCCTTGACCCTCACGGCCCGCGCGGCGTATGTTGGGATGCTGACGTCAGGGGAGGCGATTCTGCTTCACCACGTGCTCACGCTCTTGACCGGAAGTCCGTTCGCCTCACTCGAGCACTTCCTGGGCCGCGTCCTTGGTCTTTTCCCAGCTCTATTAATGGTGCAGGCGTGCGCATGCGCGATGACCTTTTCTTCCTCTTGTCCAGCCGAGAATACTGATGGCGGAGAGACTGTAGAAGAGGGAGCCGGCTTACTCCCCACCTCTCACCCACGTCACCCATCGTTAGGTCGGGGCTCACCCAGAGAAGGAAACGCTTGTCACATCACAGTAGGAGCTCATGAAACTTGCCAAGGTAAAGGTGAGCAACAAGACTTTTCCAGGAATTCGAGGAAACGGGGTGGAAAAGTACCTGGGCTTGTGTTACCTTTTCTTCTGTCTTACCTGTGGACAGTGGCACTAGTGATGTCAGTGGTATTTTATTTGTACCCGAATACAAATTCCTGTTTCTGTGAAACTGCATGCTTCGATAATGAAATATTTTTAAGGTTTCCTGTGGAGGAGGGAGTGGTCAGAGGTCTTCAGAAGTCCATGCATGCTTTAGATGATGAGTCAGTGTCTGAAGGCGACGTGGGTGAGCGTAGACTTAGCGAGGTGTTGACGATACAAGAGCGAGACTCGACAAATGAAGGCGGAGAGCCGGACCTGACCCTGTCAAAGACAAGACATTATGTGATTGTACAATTGCTAAGGTACGATCAAAGGGACACTGTCGCACATGAGGGAACAGAAAACAGTTGGAAGAGAAAAAAGACTTCAGGTATTCAGGCTGATGTGGCACTAGTTCAAGCATCGCCCTCGGCCAAGGCATGCGAGAGTGAGACACCATGGCTATGCGTGAAGAATATTCAGACTGAAATATTTGTTTATTTGTGTTTTATCCTTCCTCTGGCACTGTCTTGCTTACTGGTCACGTGGTGGTCGTCAGGGGTTTCTGATCATTGTGACTGCAAAACAAATGTTCTAAAATCTGAAGTCTCATCATCTGCTACGGTCCAGAACCATCATTCAAATGACGAGCTGTGCAACACCAAACAGCTGTTTACAGAACGACATCCCAGCATGCACTGCAACTGTTCCCCTGAGCTACAGCGATATTACGAAGACGACATCAAAGAACGCCCGTTGTCGACTCCTCCTCCTACACAAGCCCAGAGGAAGACTGAGCTGAGGACAGGAGGTGGAGCTTCTGTCGACCAACAGGTGGTTAGTTCTAAATGTCGGGTGTGCATCTGTCTGAGACAGTACCTTCTCTTGGTATGCAATGTGCTTGTTCTGGAGGCGCTGGTGTGTCCGCTGCTGTGGGGGGCTAGAGGCTGGGTGGGTGGTGGGCAGTACCGCCTCCCGCCCTTTGACCTTTTGATCATACCAGCGTACAGCGCCATCTGCTTTGTTTACGGATCTGCGGTGTTTACGTCACATTAGTGGGCAAGTGCATCCCTGGGCAGGTGAGACAACGGAGAGTCGAAGCTGAAGAAATAGTTGTAGCTGCGGCACAACATTGGAAACAACAACAACAGCAATAGCAACAACAGGAATAACAGAATATATAGAGCTCCAACCCCCCCCCCAAAAAAAAAAAA
>SRHC01002357.1:105548-153330 GCA_004794325.1 Pomacea maculata | reverse complement strand
AAAAAAAAAAACAACACAAAAAAACAAACAAAATCCACAAGAGTCAGAAAACAGACGGCATAATGGTGAATACACAAACACACGTGGTTTGTACTGCAGTGCGTACTTACATATGATTGTCTTCTCATCCACAAAACATTCAACTGATTGTTGTACTTAGTTCTCTTCCTCTTCCTGCTGACAACAACTTTGACTGATGGACACTCGTCTATTGGTCAGGCTGAATTTCTGCATGAGGGATCTTTGTAGTTTTACTGATTACATTATGTAGAATTATATTTTTTTGTATGTGAGAAGCAGGATGACATTGTGTATGAATGTAAAATTTGTAAATGAAGTAAGATAAAGTGTTACATTGTACATTTCTGCTTCAGGGATCTTTGTAGTTTTGTTGAGCATATAACATAGAATTATCTTATTCCATGTGCGAGAAACAGGATCACATAATGTATAAATGTAAATGCAGTAACATAAAGTGTTATGCTGTACAAATATTCACACGTTGACACACAATCTCTGTCTGAACTGAACATGTTGTCAGAGGTGCGTGCGGTCATATGTACACACACTGTGTAGACATTCACCTACGCATGTTCTGATCAGAGTTGTCAAAATAAAATAAACTTCAATAAGATCCCTGATGATGTTGGCTTCTCAAGGAAGTAAATGAAGCGACCGCCACCTGCTCAAGTGTCAGACGACCTCATCGTGACGTGAACGATCGTTAGAAACAAACACACACGTTCACGAACTCTCCCTCTTTCTCTCACACACACAAACACACGTGAGAGAGATGGTCCCCCACACACAGACCAGGAAAGGTAGCTCTGTAGGGTAGCAGTAGTGTTACTATTATTGAGTTCCTTCCCTTTACCTTATGTTGAAGACTGCGACAGTTTCCAGAAGAACTGCAGGAACATTTTGACAGACTATTTTACAGATTGTAATAAAAGACATGAAAGATAAATAACTCACAATAATCATAATAATAATAAACTTGTGTGTGCTCGATAAATGAATAGAAGAACAGAAAGAAGATGTACAGGAAGAACAAGAAAAAGCAAAAAGAAGACTAGTACAAACTTATAGTTGGCCGGGATAACGATGTTGCCAAAGCCTGCAAAGAAAAGCGGAAAGAGTGGAGACTAGGAGGAAGAGAGTATGATGAGAGAGATGAGAGAGTATATCAAGCTGATAATCAGGGCACCACAGCCATGGTTCCTGTCAAAGGTACATCGCAAGCAGTAGAAGCAGACTCCATCATCATCACCACGAGTCCAGACGATGAAGTCACTGCACACAATGGCGAGCATGGTCAGTGAGGTGGGTGTAGGAACATTACTTCAATCAGAGAGGACTGCAAACAAAATAAAAATGAAAATAAAATGCTATTCTTTTCGACAGATTCAGAACTGAATAAATGGTAAGCAAATATATAGTAGTGTTGAGAGGAGGATGGTTAGACAGCAAAACTGCATTCATCTCGTGAAGACAGGAAGACAGGTCAAAATGGACGACAAGAGACGTAGACTTTTACACAACACAAGAACTGAATCGTCTCCCCTGATTACAGACACCAATCAGTTTACTTTCTCAGGTAAATGACAGATGCCAGACTTTTCTACAGACGTTGCTCTGTATTTTCATCGCTATGTTCCACTCCGCCTGGTCTGGTTCATCTTGCAACAACAGTAAAAGTGTGACATTCGTTGTGGTTGTCTAGGGATTGGCGATCCTAAACGATTCTAAGCAAATCTCTGTCACGTGACATTGTTCCCTTGATCGTTGGTCTCTAACAGTGAGTGACTGACGAGGGTCACGCCTCTTCCTATCTGCTTATCACATCATTCTGCTACAAAAGACAAAATGTTTACCCAGAGAAATGACATCCGCAGTCTGTGCACGAGAGTAGACCTTAATCTCGCTTCTCGCTAGACTGACCGAGACTGCGCGAGACTTGGTTTGAATGAGTTTAAACACGCGCTCAATCGCACATCCATTAACGTACACAGAGCTCGAGGGCCTCGGGCACTCTGTGGCACAATGATGTCTGCGGCACAGTGTGGCTACTCCAATCACAAGATAAAAGATTCACTTCATCCTAATAACAAATATTTTTCTCGATCGCGCTGCTGGCCATTCTGGCGGATCCTAAGTTCCTGACCTCATCAGACTCGCGGCTCCTTCTGGCGGTTTGTGCCAGCGCCGTCAGACTGACGGATGATTCCTACGTGAGTCTGGCACCCAATTCGGTCTTCAAACTGACGTCCATTCCCCGTCCTACCTTCAGCGCCTCGTGCCTTCTCCCCACACCAGCCCATCAGGATGAGAGAAAGAAAAAAGAACCGCTTCGTCATCGTGATCGTGTTGTTGGACTAGGAGCAGGAATGAAGACTTGTCTACCTCTGTCAATAGTCATGTCTACACAATGATTGTAACAATCTGCTGCTGTCACGGTCTACGTGGCTTACAAGCAATTCTCGTTTCTGTCATTCTATCTGTCTTTCTTCTGAATTGTTCTCTTCCCGTCGGCTTTGCGACAGAGTGCTCTGTGTGTGTGTGTCCATACATTGGTGGGAAGATAAAGTTTTTGTCACGAACGTTATTAAAATAGAAGAAATAATCCATACAATAATTAATAACTGAAATAGCTGTATCGTGTGACGGACGTGTTGTAATGTTGCAGCTGTAAACTATGTGAAGTCTACTGCGCATGTATCCCAGACTCCGCCAAACCGTCCGTCAGATGGCAGCCCAGCACCAGGACGAGGCTGACGTCAGGACCTCACTTGGGGGGCAGGGGAGCAATTTTTCTGACTTGTGTTATGGAGACGACTTCCATAAATTGGGGGCCTGTGGCCCGCTGGGCCCCTCTTCACAAGGGGGCGCTGCAGTTGGTGTTTAGCCCTATGATAGATGGACGTTTCCGTGTCTCGTGTCACTCCGACAGAAACTTTCTATGTTTAGACGATGCACGCGCAAGGCTCGGGTGTCGCACATGAATAAAGATGAGATGATGCCATGTTGCGCAGTCACCATAGCAACTGACGTCATTCTGAGGTTCTCGCAATGTGAACAGATTACGTCATTGGTGACGTTCCCCTCACGAGGCTGGAGGCCGCCTTGAGGTGAAGGGTCAAACATCACAGCACTGGGTCACAAGCTACAAGAAAACAAGTGAAGCGTGAACGTTTTATGAATATTATTCAGGGGCTGCATCAATATTATTCCCATAGCATAAATATACACAAAGATGGTCGTCAAACGCAACTGTCAGTCTTTGAAAGGAGTCTGACCGGACATGTCTTGAGGATGGTTGAGGATCAGGCTGTGGAAGAATAAAGCTGTGTGCATGAGAGCAGCAACTCTAAAGCGATTTTTAAACCAAACACATTTTGAAATCCTGATTTAAATGATACCAAGTATTTTCTCGTTCCCTCAAATAGTTTGCAAGTTATTAATTTTTAATTTTTCAATTTGCGGGAAATTTTATGCTCAAGACTGAAAATGAACAAAACGCTGATTTAGAAGTCAGTTCACCAGCAGGTAAGTACCTTACACTTAGAAATAATTATCTGGAGGCACTACCTAACACAATTAACTTCCCTAATTTTTTGAGGACAGGGGAATTCAAAAAGTATGAAGTGTCACTCTCAAGCAATTTCAAGAGAATTTTATTGCTCTAACGTAGCGCTAACATACACCACATTCAAGAATGAAACGAAAAGCTTTAAGAATGATGATGCTTCCACAACTTCTGTTCGCGGGTTTACCATGCACGAGACATCACGAGATTTATTCGCCCAAGGAATGTGTTTTATTTGTTCATTCGACAAGTGAACAACACATGCTGAATCTCACTTTCTCACCTGTGTTTATGTATGGTAATTTTGTCTTGATGAAGGCTGGCCAAGTAAAACAAAAAAATTTAATACGAACGTAAAGTTTTTGTAATGCGGTAACTTTACCCTCTGTTGACTTGTGTGTCACTACAACTGCGAGTGTAGTCAGTTTAATTTTCGAAACATCTAACATTTCTGATGCTAAATAAGCTGCAAAACATGAAATAAATGTATTAATTTATCAACAGTAGTTTTCAGAAAAGAACGGTGTGAACAAGAGAAGAAGACAACGTCAGGTTAGTCCTCTGTGGATCCCTCAGTGACATCGTCGGTCCTGGCGGCGCTTGGCGGTGAAGCTGTTTTATCTCGGGGTTATTTATTTATTTATTTGCAACAGATACCACTCGCGAGAATTATTTTCTGAAGATCAAGCCTGACAGTTTTGTAGCTTCAAATAAAATTTTGCTTCGTTTGATAACAGAATTAGTCCCAAAATGTTAATGTCGATACCAAAGTGTTATCCAAACTGTTCACATCCAGTTTTAGCGAACTTGTTAACTCCAAAGCCACCAGGTTTTTTGGCATCAAATTGAAAGTATTCTCTGGCCTAGATGATGGCTTTGTTTATTTTTAGATTATACAATTTTTTTCTGAGAATGTGTTGCCAGCAATCTCTGCGTCTTTAAGGTGTTTTTTTTTTCTCATTCCTTTCATTTTTGTTCCATGTCCTCTGGGACTCGTGGAACTCATTTTGACGTCCATCTCCTAACCTTCCTACTTGCTGCCTCCCTTCATCCCCAGTGGAGGATAGAGCTTCTTTATTCCTCCTTCTTTGTCTTGCTGTCTACTTGTTACTCCTCTTCCCCAACTGTGAGGTGATGGCGCGAGGGCCAGTGCCGCGTGCAGCTCCAATCTTTTGTAGCCTCATGAAGTTCAGCCAGGATCAGACGGTCGGCGGTCCACATCGCCGCCAAAGCGTCTGTGAGGTAAACTATTTCTTTAAAGACCCCTTGACAGGACAATCGACTGCCAGCTTTTCTCACCAGACTTCACCTTCATCCCTTAAGTCTGCACTCGACTCCAGCTTGTCGTCTGGAATCAGTGTACATTCTCTTTGAGTCTGCAGAAAGTAGCAGGCACTTTATTTCTGATGAAGTTTGTCGACACTGCTTTTCTTGTCAGTCTTGCTGAAAGTCATTATCGACGACCAGGTAAAGCAAAGCTTGCAGTTGCTTTGTTCTTGGCTGTCAGTGCCCGGCATCTTCACATTCGATATCAGGCCGAACATGGAAGTCATCCTCTGCAACCATGAGCGCCATTGTTGTGACAGTTTGATAAACAGCTTTTAAAAATCAAATAGTGTGCACAGATCTTAAATCGTGGAGTGGGAAAACATGCCATTTTTATCCTCTTTCCTTTTTGAAGATTGGAGCATTTGAAAGAAAATATAAAGGGACATGCAAGCTAATATTATACAGTAGCCCAAGTATGTAAACAAGGTCTGGACAAACTCTGAGTCGTTTGTTGATGTCAAGTTTGCTTTGTATCAATGACTTGTTAACAAAATGTGAAATGCACCCGAATAGGTCGCCTATGAAAGTTATGCTCAGTGTGTATCTGTCACTCAATCGAAACTCACGAAAAGAAAAAAAAAGTCTAAAAGGATCGATCCCCACAGCAGGACATTATTCTTCAAATGCGGAAAAAAAAATGTTTAGTAAAAAAGCTGCAAAAACGCTCTAAACACCATAAATACAGGTGTGATTGACTGGTCTAGACTGGTTCACAGGTGATAGTAGCAATAAGAGAGTATTGTCCTCTGTGTAGTCTTTTATCGCAAATTAAAATTTACAAATTCCTTCCTTTTATTTAAAATGCGAAGAAACCACGACAAACTGAAATTTTTTTTATTCTTTTAGACCTTAGTACAAACAATGCCAGTATCACAGGTGCATGTTCGATATGGCAGGTGTTTTTGTTGAAATGTATTGTAAACACCAAAAGTGTGTGTTTGAAAATTGAAAGACTGCTCATCATGACAGTATATTGTTCTTCCAGAGTTATGTTGAATATCGAGATGCTGAAAACATCTTTCATGTTCTGGCTTGCATCTTTTGCCCTGACCTGCCTGACCCTATATTTTTAGATAAATTAATTATTGGGCACGTGGTTTTCGTCAAGAAGCTTCTTGATGCGGGTGGTGTGTCATTGGATGACACCACAGTGCCAGACACGACGGTCTGTCCAAGAACAAGACACATGGCAAAGGTGGCCAGCGGTCATAAACATGGCATCTGATGCCAGAGGGACTTTGGTCGTGCATGCCACCCACACAGTAACTTTGTCGTCTTCATAATTCTTATTTACCACCAGAGAAGCCTGGTTCCATGTCGGTGCCCAGGGAATGCAGTGTGCAGTGTCCAATTAACTGTGAGTAAAGCTCACCATCTCGCGATCACAAACAGCGGGGTAAGACAAATGTTTGCATTTACCTCCTCGTGGAAAAATGATGATTCCACTCTTTCTTTGTTTCTTTTTGTGCATTGTTTTGTCGCCCTCTCTCACATTTCTCTTTCACTCCACCCTTATTTATACATAATCTATCTCTGTCTCTGTTTTTTCTCATTAGCGAGAGAAAGAGAGAGAATGTGTGTGTGCCTGACAGCCTCTTCCTCCTGAATGAATGTCTCTATTAGTCTGCCACAGAGAACACCTTAAATGTGCAATTAGTTCATTCATTTACTCATTTGTTTGTTTAAATGTCGGTGTCTAAAAATATTGTGTATGAAAGCCCCTGACCGGTTCCCTTCATTGCTTATCTCCTTTATTCATTCAGTTAATAAAGGGAGAGTTAGAATTATTGTCTGTCCTGTCCAGCACACAATCGTTGTTAAAGTTGTTTAATGGTTGATTGTGAGTTCTGTACAAGTGAGAAAGCTTTCAGTGTTTGACGATATTTTCTGGAGCTGTTCTTCCCTTTTTACGAGTTAATTCTTTGTCATGATGATTACTTGTTCTCTTGTGTTGTGTGTTGACTGTTTACACAGTCGCTCTGTCTGCACAGGCGGCCTGGGGCCAGATGCACGTGGCTTCTCTACCGTAAACAGTTTTAGCTGACAGCTAGGACTAAGCCATGTAGCTAACAGCTAGGACTAAACCATGCAGCTAACAGCTAGGACTAAACCATGTAGCTGACAGTTAGGACTAAACCATGTAACTAGCAGCTAGGACTAAACCCTGTAACTAGCAGCTAGGACTAAACCATGTAGCTAGCAACTAGGACTAAACCATGTAGCTGACAGCTAGGACTAAACCCTGTAACTAGCAGCTAGGACTAAATCCTGTAACTAGAAGCTAGGACTAAACCATGTAGCTAACAGCTAGCTAGGACTAAACCATGTAGCTAACACCTAGCGAGGGGCTGAGCACCGGGCCCCTGACTTGTTTTGTTCAGATTCGTCGAGTTACTTCTAGAGAAATTCAACATTCTTTCAAAACATCCTCCTCTCACCCAATTAAAGCTGTTCTCTAAAGATGTGGAAGTAGACGTGAGGCGCAAATAATCGCCAGCCTGTCATTTATTTGCATCAGGTCCTCGGAAAAAGTCGATCTGGTGATTGTGGCTTAGACCTGCAATTACAAAGTTATTTTTTATGGACATCCTGCCCTCCCAGAGGGCGGCTCTGCCCTCCATGTTTCTTTGGCCTGCCAGGAGGGGGCGCCTCGATACCGACTGTAGCGTCTTCCTGTGCACCGTTGAACCACTTTGTGTAAATAGTCTGCTTGCTATTCCCTCCCTTGAAAGAATCACTTGCGCCAAGAGTTTGTGTGCGCATGAGCGCGCATGTGCATGTTTGTGAGCGTGCATGTGAGGCACACATTGTAATAGAATTATACAAAACTTTGCCGAGTATTTGAGTGAGTGATAGTAATCCTGGGGCTCAAGTGATAGAAGTAGTATTCGCCCCAAGGGAGATAAACTTTCGCTGCTTAACTAATAGTTTTTCTGGTTCTACTCCCGGCTTCACAGAAATTACCCTTAGACATCATTGTATTTCAAGCGTTTATTCAGTGAATATTATATACAAAACTATTTTAAATCAAGGCAGTGGCATTCTTTAAATAAAACTAAACTCGGAGGGGATTACAAATAAACAAAAGTTACTCGCCTTGACTTTTGTTTTCATAGCAACCATTGCTGATCAAAGCGAGTTAGTTTACGCAGTACTTTTAATTAGTCAGATGTGTTTATATACTTGTTATTTTTACTTTGTTTTCTGTGTATTTCTGTTGATCTTGTTGATTACAGTGTTTAGGGGCCTAGCTTGTTGCATACATTAATTACTATGTGTCCCTGTTAGTGTGTTTTAGTTTTTATTTTCCTGTGTTCTTATCATCTTTTATCAGCGCCGATAGTGCAGCCTGTCTGCCTGCGCCATAGAAATGTTTCATGAAATCATTCAATCCACCACCGTTAGTATCTCTCCACCTGGCGGTCTCTCTATTGAAACCTCTTTTGATGTTTGCGTCTTGTAAGTCTGTGATTTCCAACAGTCTACATCTATCTATATGTCTGTGTGACCTGACTGTTTGTTTTTATTTTCTTATTTCTGTCGTTGTATTTGTTGTATGTGTCTATTGGTCTCTCTCCGATCACCTTTGTCTGTTACTAACCCTTTCATTATCTCTTAAAATTATCAGGTTAAATATTTACCACACTTGGTCAAAAGTTCTCCAGTAGTTCTCTCCTCACAAACGGCCTTTATTAGCTTATGCTTGATATGCTATTCTACACGCTTACATAAAGCTCTTCACGCAGGTTTGAATACACATAACCGCGCGCACGCACACACACGCACACACACACACACACACACACACACACACACACAGATAACATGCGAACACGCGAAAGTGCGATTTGCTTTATGGGGTAGTCGATTTTCGTCATGTTCAACTGAATACAACAAATCATTTCTCAGAGTTTTTAAACTCATTATTTCACAGCAGTAAACAAGTTCCAGGAAACGTTAGGCGCGTGCGCGGTTGTCCCACGTGATGTAAGGCGCGTCATACGCCAGCGACGGGAACGTCAGAAGCCATTTGACGCCAATTCATTCTCGACATCGCGAGTTCACGAGGGGCCGAGGCCTTGTCCCCCAGGGACCCATCGCAGGAAATTTGAATGAACGCTCGCCTTCAGTCGGGAGCAATTAGCGTTTTTCAACTTTTATAAAATAAGTGAGGGTTGAATTTTTATTTCATTTACTTATTTACTGGCTGCTGAATCGTGAGGAGGAAACAAAGCTGAGCTTCAATGTAGGGAAATGACAGGCCGAGCGTTTGTAACTCGTGCAGCTCTGTCCTTTCATGCCACTCATCTCTCATGCCACTGTCCTCCTCATGCCACTCATCTCTCATGCCACTGTCCTCCTCATGCCACTCATCTCTCATGCTACTGTCCTCCTCATGCCAGTCCCTCTCTTATTCCAGTCACTTCTCTCATAGCATCAAGCTCTGCAGTTCCAGTCCCTTTCTCACCAGAGTGTCGGCAAATTGCCCGATAGTCCCTCAGCACTTACAGCATCCTCCACAACCCTCGTCAAGCCGTCAAAGTCGTCGCCGGCGCGGAATGTCACCGACAGCGTCATTACAATAAACCATCGCCAACGTTTCTCCGACGACTTCATTATCAAAATCGTTTTCTGTGCCCATAGCAATATAAAATATCTTTTGCATTCTAAAATGTCTGTTTTATGCGTAGACAGTGCCTTGAGGAGAGGAAACAGCTTCTACAGACACTCGGTGGCTTGATTTGCCGGCGTCCTGTCCACCACTGGGCTACGAGGAGCCAAATATGATCAATGTCCAATATCGCACAGCACTCAACGCCCTATAAAAAGGTTTTTTGTAGAAAAAAAAATTCGTTCATTCTTTCTTTCTCTTTTCTGTCTGTATTTCTGGACAAAACTGTCACTAAACACTTTATGCTGCTTGCATGTCTGTGATGAAACGTTTTTTTCTACACAACAAAACGAAGGTCTGCCAGTTTGCTTCCGTCAGTTTGCTTTCCTGCTTAGTCCAAACTAAAAGTTTAACGCCTTAGTTTTCTTTTCTTTATATTGATGCAAAATAAGCAACCAGCATTATCAGTCACCTTTTCACTTAAACAAAGTATCATACACCAGTCACAGTCCACCCCTACCCCTCATCTTCAGATGATATTAAGATTGTCAGATAAACTTATTATCAGCGAGTCTCAGTTATTTGGAGCTTTACAGTTGCTGACAGTTGTGTGGTTGTCTAATATAAAGTCATCATGAATAATACTTGCTGTGTCGTGCAGCAGGGAGCCAGACGCCGAGCCACGGGCAAGGGAGGAAATTCCACACCAGTAGGGATGATATATCAACTCTCATTCCAATAAAAGAATCGTCGCGACTTCCAGGCCACAACCAAATAGGACAGGAACATATATACTGCAGTGAAGGGAGGTGGCCTGGTGCAGACAGAACAGTAGACTAGGATGGAGAGACTGGAGACTGGGTCTCAAGTGTTTCAGGTCGACTACAGCCACAGTACATCCGGGTCACCAGTCCATCAGTTGCCGCTTTATCTAACAGCAGGAGGTTGAGGATCCAAGATCCTGATCCGTGTAACCTGACGATTGAAGCACTTCGAAATAAAAAATCCACACAAGTATAGAAAAAGTACAATTTACAATAAAAAGCACTTACTGACGACTGGATGCAGAATTCAAAACAAATATAGATATACTGCGACACACCTATATTCTTGAATTTCAATGCAAATATAAAATTGATAATAAGATAATCACTGAAAAAAACAATCTTTGGCGGTGCTAAAGGTATCACAAGCCTTTGCACCTGTAAACAGAGTGAATATTATTCTGTTTAAAGACCTAGACTTTAATTCAGGGTTACTTCAGCTCTTTTATAGTTTGTACATACAGACAGTGCTGTACTCTTTTGTCTGTTGTGACAACAGTTTATCGGTGAAGGAGAACACCAGCTTACATCGTGTTGTGTCCAGGGTTGAAGATTTTTACATTCTGTCACTATGTAAGGTATGAAATATTAAAACTATATCCATACATCTTCACACACACACACACACACGCAAAGTCATGGGAACAGTCCTCACTCTTTGTATAGCAGGCAGACACTTCTGACACTTCTGACTCTTCTGACACTTCTGACACTTCTGACTGTCGGAAATGTTTGGTGGACAGGACCAAGAGACTGAGGCTGTCCTTGGTTGTTTGAGCCGTGCGACTTCTGAATGTCACTGAGTGCAGATGAATGGACTGTCTGAACCATGAATGTATGAGTCTGGCGGACATAGAGAGGTTATGGTACTGTTTAGTACTTTCACATCGAGGTGTCTTTAATTGCCCCATGGGATAAATAAAGTGTTATTTTATTTATTTAACTCATTACTCTTGATTGTCAGTGAAATTTTAAAATCAATTTTCCCTCACTTCCCGTCGTTCTAGGGGTCTGAAATTTTCACCCGTTACTCCTTTCCGGTGATAATGCAATTTTAAATCATTTACAGCAGTACACAAGCAGTAAATGATGTTTTTAATTTGTAATTTGCATGAGAACCTACAAGTCAAATTAAGGAAAATAGAGGCGTGCTGCTCTAGCACTAGGAAACTATGGCTACCTCCTCTGACTGGGCTTATAAAAAAGGAATAAAGTTACAAAGTGAAACGAAAACATCGACAACAAAATGCAAACAATTATTAGTTCCTTCCTTTGAACAATTGCATTAAAATGCAAAAAGCAGACAACAAGGAGCCCTGTAGAGACTGTACTATACCCTGGCATGAGAACCGTGCGTGTGTATGTTTGCTGTTCATTCCCCGTGTATGTCACATTGTCCCATAAAAGGTCAGGTAAGAAAATACACGGACACCAAAGTTTTGTGCACAAAGTTTTTCTCAAAGTTTTGCTTTTTGTGGTCACGTGATTTTCGCGTGATGTTCACCTGGTGTCAAGGATCTGAAATCATGTGTACAGAGAATGAGGAGCCTCAGTCACTTGGATGCCAGACTAGCAACCGTCACCAGACCCATTGGTGTCCTAGTGGAGGCCACGCGAACATGTGGTGCTGTCAACCTGCAAAATATAGTCCCTAGTGACATCAGTAAGACTGGGGGCTTGTCTGAGGACCGTGAGATATTTGTTGGAGCCAAAGTGATAGTAAGGTCAAACAAAGAAACTCCTCACAAATGGTGCTTTGGGTGCAATAACTGAAATCATTCCGCCGTGGGAGATATGGACCACAGATATACCATCAGTCCCTGTAGACTTTAGTAGAGATGGTGTTCATAAGATTAATGTCAGATCGAAACAGTTCCAGCCAAAATCCCACCGAAAGAAGAAAGCTGCCAACAGTACTGCCGTGGCCCTCCACAGTCCACTAAATGCGAGGAAGTACCGTCGATCATTCTGTGATCAATTTGGGATCGAAGCTCTTTGCAGAAGGACAAAGGTCCATAGCACTTAGCAGACTGACCTTTCTGGAAGGTCTTATGATAGAGAAATGGAATCTTACAGAGTTCACGGAACAGAAGCCGTACACTAGGGCAGGTCTTCATGAAATGCTTCCTATGAGAGCTCAGACGCCGAGTAAGGACCAAGAAGGTTAGAATCAAATATACTAAAAAGTGTAAAACAATCTTTTTGTTTTGGTCTCGGAATGTTTTTAGTGCATTTGTGAGGGGCACTCTCTTAGGCTATGCAAAACCTGACCATCACAAATTTCAAAATTATGTATTCATTGCTAAGGTTATAATGAAAGAAAGTTATTTATAAAATATTTCAAAGAGTGACCATCGAACTTTTATATTTTAAGTTATATGGATTAAAGAAAATCCAGAGATCTAGGCAAGAGAATTATTTTGTGCCTTTAGTTCATTTCAACATTACAGGCGTACAGGACGACCGACTGATGGAGGTATCGACGCTCCGGCTCGTGGTCCGAGTTGTAAAGTTTGTCTGTAGTCTGGACACTTGTCCTTGTCGTGTGTTCATGTCCACATGTTGCAGTAATCAGTTGCCTGGACACCTGTCCTTGTAGTGTCTTCATGTCCACATGTTGAAGTAGTAGTCCACACGGACACATGCACCTTCTATAGAATATGCCCCAAACACACAGTCCTGCCAACTCTGGCACAGAGCAAAGTAAACTCACACCACCAATCTGTCGAGGACAACCAGACGATCTTTACAAAACACAGCACGGAGGAAAACTGGAGGACCCAGTGGATTTAGAAAATTTACACGAAACATTGGTCGATGGTAGGATCTATTTTCCAGGCAAAAACCTCCACAAGGTTCATGGCTGGTGTACACAGGCCAGCACATGTGTCACAAGGATGTGTAATTAAGGAAGGTGGACAAGCAGGTGTTCAAACAATACATTGATGTAGATCCTGCAGCCTGCGGAAGCTGTCAACACGAGAGACGGGAAGGAGTGGATAGGAAATAGAGAGGGAGCTGTTTCGAAACCAGATCCCCCTGAAGGATAGAACAAGCAAAGAATATGGGATAAACGATAATTTACCGCCTGCCCAGGCATCCGGGTCCTTGGCAAAAGGGTTTTGCAAAGTGAGGTTAGCACCAAGACTACAAACACGAGCCAATAAAATGTCCGCCCCAAAGAGCTTTTCTAGAAATAAAAAGAGGGAAAGAAGTAAAGATTCCAAAAAAATCGCTTTTTCCTAAGTCAACATATCGGGCCTTTAGTAGTCCTCTACCAACAATAATAGGGACTTGGAATAGGACAGCCCAGTAAACAACTGGCAGCATCTGATGACAAACCTTCCTCTCGTAGCACTCACATCCCTCAAAATAGTTTTTAACATTTAGCTCTCTCAGAATGTGTCATTCAGTACACACCGCACGATGGTCAGAAGATTAGGGACATAGGCAGGGGATCTTAGTCGTGCTAATCTTACCTAATCTTACCTATGTTCAGTGGCTGAGTACCAGTGCCTTTGGAAACAAATGTCAGGTGGGTGGCGAGGACAAAGGTAAAAAGGTAAGAGAGTGCAAACAAGAAAGTGTCTAGTGCACTGACAGAATCAAAGTAAAGAAACCAAATGTAATTGTACATTAACAACAGAGGTATAAAATGCAGAAAGAAGAAACCTCATCTTTTAATGACAGGAGAAAAACTCAAGGAAGCAAAAAGTACAAGGTGCGATAACAAGAACAAAGCATAAAAACGAAACTTAAGGTCAGCTGACATGAGCAAAACACAAAGAAACACAAAAATATATATGATGCACTGACAGGAACAAAATACAAAGAAAGGAATAGTTCGTGGTGCACCGACACAAACAAAAGAGAAAAACACAAACAAGTCACGATCAAGAAATAAAGAAACAAAAAGTGTTTGGCACTCTGACAGTTACGACCATTTGGTCGCATTTTGAGTATCTTGCTATTTTCAGACATGTAGCTGCTTTTCCCTTGAACAGATATTAAGGACAAGACGTAGGAGGAGAGGTGCACGGAGCGACTGAACTTTAGAAAAGAAGGGAGAAGAAAAGAGGCAGAAAGCGAAAAAGAAAAACATTTAAGAGAGAGAATGAGGACGCAGCAAGAAACAAAAGAATAGGCAAGAGACACCTTGAATATAGCTTTTTTGTAATCATATTCCCTACTATTTCTTCATTTTGCTAAGAAGATAAGGCGGGTATGCCCACATCACGGGTATTAAAAAGGTAGAAGGAGACAAGAAGCTGTTGCTGCCGCAGGCGACAATCTCTGGCACAATCCTGATGGTCACGTGGCCATCGCTACAGCAGCTGAAGTCACCCACGGCTGTGGAGTAATTACTTGTGTACTCAACTTTTTTGCTATCACCAAAAGGGCATGCTCTAATGAAGACAGAACTGACTAGATGGGAAGAATAAAACCTCAAATGCTCAGCGCTCTTTTTTTCAATGAAAAAAAAATGCCGCCTGTTGTTCTACAAGTTCTTTTTTAAATGGGTTCCAACGTTTTTGACATGGGAAGGATCGTAAATTTTGGGCTATTGAAAACATCTGTGTGTAAGCCACACCCACTACATTTAAAAATGTGTTTTGTATTCACAGATAAGCTCACAGGTTTTTAAGCCGCAAATCCATGTAACTACAACTTGAAGGCTGCATCGTAGTCATTGGTCTCGGTTTGAGCATGATGAGGGTGTGTGCTTCAGCAACTCATCTGGATGCCTCAACTGTATGCGGCTTTGATTTAAAAATATGAACACATAAAACTGTAACATTCAGCTCATGGAAAAATTAACGGGAATGTGAAAACTCCGCAAATAATCCACATTGTTTAAGGCGCAGGGTTGAAAGCTGGGAAACACTGGGGCTGTCACAATGTGCACTGATGCTCCTCTGAAATCAAGATGATATACTATTCATGTTGTTGTTATTCCAGACTATGGATGGTGGCAATAGCACAGAGCACAAGTGGACGTGGATGGGGAGAAACATCAACAACACAGCCGGCGTGGATGGAGGAGAGGTGTGAATGCTGCCGTGTGGAAGACAGTGGAGAAAAGTGTGGCCCCAGCCTGTAAGTGACTCAATTTCCTCCAATTTAGCCTGCGAAGGAAAAGACTAAATGATGGAGCCTCTGCGCATGCGCAAACCTGCAATGGTGACTATGACTTCCTGCGGTCCAGCAGATGGCGCTGCGACTAGTCATAATGCAAACACATGCAGCCTCGTTACCATCACCATCTATCTTCTCGATGACCCAGACAGACTCTTCAAAGCTTTCTGACAGCAGCATCATGCTGGAACATTCTTTGTCACAAGTGCTAGGCGATGTAGGTAGGTTGTTATAGACAAACAAGCAGACGATAAATATTACAAATAAGTCATGTTAATTTACAATATTGCACAGAACCATGGTACATAGACTTGTTACAGAAATTGGATAGCTCTCGAGCAGACAAGATACAGATATTTACAATATTGCAAAAATAACACAAAATTCTGCAATTAAAACAACTAAAATCACGAAACAGAAATTTCATTTAATCATAGATGAAAGAATTATGAGTTCTGTTAGTCGAAACATACTAGGAAGTGTCACCCGTGTGGAGCTGAAAGTTCTGGCAAGATGCGACAGAAATATTTGACTTCGTGTGCGAGCTTTGTGGGAGGAAATGTTTAAGCTCAGAAAGAAGGTATGAAGCCAATGCTGTGCAAGTCAAACTCTTTCGAAACACATTCGTCCCAGCTATAATGTTAGTTATTCGTCGATTAAAAAACCAGCGACTATAATAATGATAATCTTGCCTAAAAGTGAAAACGCACATCTTAAGAGAGAGAGAAGAGTTTGAATCACCCACAGAAGATACAGAGACAGATTTTCACCGTTCCCTACAGACGGCTATGCACGGATTTAAAAATCATTCTTCCTTGGGTGTGAACACCCAGTCCCGCTCCTGAGGAAATGAGTCTGGAATTGACTTGGACATGGAGAAGTCGCTTAAGCGGCGAAAGGAGTTGAGGGAAGCTGGCTGGTGATGTAAGAGATCGATGGAGCAGATGCTGACATAGGTCCTGCGCCTTTCGAGACCTTCTGGAATTAAATTAAAGGGTCTTGGAGTGGAGGCTTCAGCGACACCTCAACCTGAACGCGCCGACACCACGTGACGAGGTCGCAGGCCTGAGATGGCATCGAGTGAGGCCCGGAGTCCAATGGCTGCTGAAGCAGTGGGTCCCAGTGTGACAACAGGTCCATACTTTGGTCACAGGAGGAGATGGTGACTAAGGTTATCGTCAGCGATGTCTGGCAACTGTAGCTTACCTTTCCTCACGGATGCCGCGAGCAGGATGTGAATCGTTGCGCTGCATCATCAGCTCCTCTCCTTTCATCTTCCATCCAGTCACCAATATACCTGTGCAGGACAAGTTTCCAATCAATGCGAGCAAAAAGTATATTTTTCGAGGACACAGACGGGAAAAGGTCTTTGTTAGCATCATAACTACTTTGCACGTGACTGTAAAAAGGATTTTTGCCGTTAATGATGCTTGTCAGAAGAAACCTGTTTTATTTGAACCCCAGAAATGTCCCGAAGCTGGAAGCTGCTCTTTCATAGAGAATGGCACCTCCAAGTCTGTATACAATTCCAGCATCTATAATGAATCAAACTTTATACATTGACCAAAATTGGACATTTTCATCAGCAATCAATAATTTCAATAACATTTAATACAACTTTTTAAAATTGTAAACATAATTTGAATTTTCTCTTTGCCTTATACTAATTAAAACCGTTTTAATGACAATAGCAGGAACGTTTTAATTTCTACCTGTGTTTTTATCTTTCTCTCAAAACCAGTGGTGAAGGCATTAGTCACCAAACAGAGAAATGTTTCCCAGCTACAGACAGTGAGCAAAACATCAGGAAGTGCAGACTCAAGACTCAAAATGTTGTTTGTTAGGTCATTGACCCTGACATTTGGATTTCAGTCTACTGCACCAGGCCACCATTGAATTAATCACGGTAAACATGTTTATAAATTTGAAAAAGAAATGTACCCATGAATGCACACAATAATTATATTACTTCAACTGTCAACAATTTTCAGTGATTTTTATCCCGTTGTGCAGGAATCTGTCAACATGTTGTAACTGTGAAGTTCAGAAGGTCCGATCCTTCACTGAATTAGAATGTCTCGTAAGTGTTTCTAGCAACAGTCAAAATAACTGTCAAGGTTTTCACACTACTTTATATTTGTCAACAGCTCATCTAAGGTTTTTTTTATGTGATGTATTATTGCAAGGCTCGTCTAGAAGTTTGCCATGTGGACAGTGAAGGCCCAGGTGTTTATTTAGTTTACAGAGTCCACGCTATGACCTTAGAAAAACCATCGCTTATCGCTTGACAGGTAGCTCTCATTACCAAAAACCTTGTTTACTTTTTCTAAGTTTACAAAGACAATTTTACATTTGCCGTGTTTGTCAGGCTGATGCTGCAGTCCTCTGGGAGTGACAGACACGAGAGGTATATAGCGATATAAAGCTATATAGACATATGTCGTCAGCAAACTACAGAATGAAAATATTTATGAACTGTGGACAGTCAGGACTAGCGCTGTGAGGGTGAATTGTGCTCTATAAATCATCATCATTATCATCATCATCGTCGTCGTCGTCGTCGTCGTCATCGTCGTCATCGTCATCATCACCAAACAAGGAAATAATTAGAACCGTGCTTGCTGTTTGGCATTATGTCGATAGCAGCTTCATTTATTAACAGTGAGTAAAGAAAAGAGAAGGCTGTCGCCACCTGCTTAACTCCTTTAGGCCAAGAGCAGAGATCAGACACCCTGACCACCTCCACACACTCTGACCACCTGTATACACCCTGACCACCTGTACATACCCTGACCAACTCCACACACCCTGACCACCTGTACACACCCCTGACCAAGTCTAACCCAGGCTTTCAATACCTTGTGCACATATTGTATAGCATGTAGCATTCCCTGTAATAGAGGACACCATCATTCAGTGGAGATGATCGATCAAAAGCTTGACGGAAGTCTTTGATGTCACAGGTACGTTTTCATGACGGGCGAGGTTGAGTTTGGCCAGAGGGCAGCTGCTGAGTTTGGCTAAATCCTGCTTGCGTGTCACGTGATATATTACAGCTACCATATCAAACAAGCAAGTTTATAATGAAACTATACAATTTACACTACAGGTTTAATAACGTCCCTCTTTATTTGTCTAGTTCGTATGTACTACCTTCTTATGCAGTGGTTGTCTAACAGCTTCTGACAAAGCCTCAGGTTATTTTCAGTGGAGAATATATGGACAAAAAGAGAGCTTATCTTTGAAGATCTCTGGTATTAGACCACTCAAGCCAGCATCGTTTGTTATTATATGATATCCTTTTATCTACATCGTCTACAGGATGTGAACTACACCTCAACTTCGTAAAGAACTGAAATGATTTCTTCTCTTTGGCAGCTCGCTCCTACATTCTCTCTATCAAACCATCCTATTATCGAGTCCTTCCATGGCAGCCGTAAACAAGAAGATAAAGTTGTAACTGTCTCCTCGTAACTGTTAACAAAGCCTGGGCATATTGCTTTCCTGAAACTCTTTAGAATTAATCACATTTACAAATATATTTCTTACGTAGACTGTCCAATTTTATTTTATGGATGAACGGGGGCTGAGGTGGGCAGATATTGCAATACTAGTGTAACTGACTGGAGGGGCAAAGCTCTGTATTATTATTATTATTATGACTTCCTCTACTGTAATTGTAAAGCATATTTTATCTCTAATCTCTAATGAAATAACAAGCTACAATGCACAAATTACCTGTCGAATCATCATAAAGCCTGCCCTTCAAACTAATTAAATCATTAGGGAGCAGAGTTGTAATAATATCCACCCCAGATGTTTACACAAGGGTTTAAAGAACGCAGCCAATGGGTTTCATACAATAAGATGAAGCATCACTTTTCAGCTTTCCTCACAACTATCTACACAACTATCCAACTATCCACCCAGACACACAGAGGCCTCTGTTGCTCTCTCCTCTATCGTGAAGATCATCAGACAACACAGAGGAACGAGGCCAAGTGTTTCAGTTTAGTGTCAGCGACCTCTAGGAGTAAACCATCATCAAAGTTACATGAGCTGTTCCAAGACGATTCCAATGGTGGAAGATCAAAGCCAGCACAGAACACGTTTCTTGCTGTAAGAAGCAATGAGCTGACATCACAACATCTCTAAATGTTAATGTGTGTCCTAACATGCTGCCGAGGGTCAGGTCAGGTCAGGTCAGGTCAGGTCAGGTCAGGTCAGGTCAGGTCCACATTCGTATTTCCTCCTTGGAAGCACCTCATTGTTGTGTTGTAACAGGACTCCACTTTGGCAGTCGAGATTGTTCTTTTATGAGCGAATATTGAATGTCATTGGTATCATCCTGACAAGACGATGCCTCAGAAGATGTCAAAGGTCAGGAACATTCCAGCCCAGAGACAATGTCGGACTGTTACTCCGGGGCAGCGGGCTGTTCAAGCAGTGTGTTGAGAAACAATTTGCTCTAAAAAGAGACAAAGGAGAGGTCTTTTTTATATCAGAGTATAATTTCGAAACAATAAACAATCGGCAGAACAATGTCGATGCTGTCCATCCTCCGTGTTGAAGAAGAAATGGTTTTCAGTGTAGGTATTGTTCAAAAAATACTCACATGCCACAGGCGTACAGACACATTGACCCAGTATCTGGAGAGATGTTGAAAATAGTAGTAAACGATTAGAATTGCTTGTTGTCTGGTCTCAAGGTCTAGAGGGAAGGCAAAGAATTAGCAAGGAAAGTGCATTACTGAGTTGTCCTCAGGCGTTGATTCCATCATATCTGCCCGAGTGCGTTTTGTAAAGTCGCGCGTGCTAAGTGGTAATATCTGAGTTAATAACTTCCCTCCCTCCTCCAAATAGAAGTCCAGGGAAACCCAGAAAATAGTGACGACATGTAGAAATTGTGTTTCCTGCTGAAGTTTTACAACCGTGCAGCTTGGAGCAGAACTGAACACTGATGTTTGCTGCTTGCGAGTGTGGGATGGTGCACACCCTGGTGGTGATGATGGTTGTAGGTTTGTAGGAAATGCCATGTAAACAACAGATGTTTATATCACGGAGTGAAGGGTTAAAACACTCACATGTCCCCTCTGCAGTGAGAGGCCATGGGTTCAGATATTGTCTAGGACACTCTCTGTATATGACAAGTATCGGAGGGTAGCCATCAGGGCTTTTCTCCGGGTATGATGGTTTCCACGCTCCATCTTCCCTCTAAGATCGAAGCCACTCAAGGCAGAAAGTCTTTCCCACCAAAGCCTTTAAGCTGACATCTCACGCGAACCTGTAGAAGGGTGAACTGAAAATGACTGACTGAAAATGTCTGATTTTGTAAGGGTGCTGTACACTTGTGATAACCAAGCACCGACTGTAATGTCTACAGAAAACTATAAATCTCCCACCCACCTACCCCGCTCTCTCTCTCTCTCCCACACACACGCACGCACAAGCTTTTTTTCAGCACTACACAAAGTAATTAATTCCCGAACGCCATAATAAGACAGAACGAAAGAAGAAGAAAAAAAAAGAAACAAAAAGGCAACAATAAAAAAACTTACAGCGCCAACTGAATAATCGAAACAGAAAAAGCCGAGCAATTTTAGCGAAAGAATTCTCTGCAATAAAAACTGCAAAAAAAGAAGTAGCAGGACCACAAGAAAAACGCCGAGCGCACCGAAATGAAAAACAGAAAGTCGAGGAATTCGTCTGTGTATTAGGTTTTCTTGTCCCGTGAGGACTCTTTCATTCTTCCTCTCTGTGCGGAGCATAGGCAAGGCTCGTTGCACTCCGCCCTTCAAACGATACAGACGCTTCTGGAGGGAACAGTCCGGCTTTTGTTCCCCGAGCCTCTCTGCGGGAATATTTCTAATGGCAGCCATTGTGGCATTATTTATTTTGGCTGCTAACAGTTTGTTTGTTGTGATCTTAATTTCCCGTCAGGCAGCATTCGTCATCTTCGATAAAACAGATGGCTGCATTTAGTAACAACCTCCCCGCAAAAGTGTGTGAGTGTGGAGATTGTGTGAGTGTATGTGTGTGTGAGAGAGAGAGAGAGCAGTTGAGCCATAACGAGGCTGAGAAATCTTGTTATGGAAGTTTGTCAGTGTTGCTGGTGGCCAGCGGCTTCCATCTCCCCGGGATGCTGTAGCAGGCTGGTCCATCGTGTCAAGTGTGATTCTCATGCCCGCAGGTCGCAGCAGCAGACTCCGAAGGCGGAGACAAAGGTCTGAGACTCAAACTGTCGGAAGGGCCGACGATCCGGTCCTGACAGTTGCTACAACCTGGGCTGGAGAAGGACATTAGAAGCCCGCCGACGGACGCAGGCCAAGAGCCAAACACAAAAACTTCAGGAAGACCAGGCCTGTGAAAAGCTGCGACGACCCTACGGCTTCCTCCGTCGTCACCAGTCATCCTAGTCACGTGCTTGACGGAGCAGGAAGTGGGGGGCTGCGGGTGCCAGACAGTCCATGTCCGCCCAGCGTCTTCACGAGCGCCACACGAGATAAACTATGTGTAAACTGTGAGTGATAAACTGTAAACCATGTATCGGACAGAAATTATCACATTATTATTTCTCTCCTGAAATTCCTAGTCCCTGATTGATCAGCCACTTGAAACCCACTTGGAGAGTGAAGTGAGGAGAGATTGAACATTCACGACCTGCCATCATCTCAAAATGACCACAAATATTTCTTTCATTGATGGTATTCATTCCATTCATCCAGAGAGCTTGACATAATTTGACTTTGTCTTCTGGTTTTACTGTGAGAGGCTCCAAGTCATTTCTATGACAAAACAATGTCATACGATGGCATACACAAGCTTTCACCTACTCGACTGGCAGTCAAGGCAACGTGTATTTTCTTGTCGATTCTGCCACTCCACTGTGTAACAGGAACACATACGGGACAAGAGAGAGAGAATGAGTGAGGGAGAGAGACAACAGGACAGACAGGCAAACAACGAGACAGAGAACCAATAGCGGAAGTAAAGAGAATGAAGTACACACGTGACCAGAGCAGCCTGTAAACATGTAAACACTCTCCCTGTCTCTTGTCGACTCACCGTCCGTTTGTGACGTCACAAGCAGGTATTCACTGGACTCACTTGTCTCAGTCTCGTGCACATGGCTTCCGACAGACTTATGGGAGACAGAAACACATTACTGGAGCTTCTAGACAACTACTCCTCTGTTTGACGACCCGGTCATCAATAAAGCCCCTAGTCTCAAAAATAGACACACAAAAGACAAACATACTTGTTAACGCACTCACATACACATACACACAACAAAGCACAACGCAGGTTGATATCTGAAGACATATAAAACAAACCTACACAAACATAACAAACAGCCCACACATGCAGTGAAATACTCGATGGAGTTGGAGCACACAGAAATCCTAGTGGAGGTATTGGCTGAGGCTCTTGATCAATCAGAGACTCAAGAATTTCAGGAAGAAGGAAGCGACATCTTCAACCGTCAGAGTGCTCTTCAAACAAAAAGTGGCGTTTGGTACGAAAGTCCATTAGAAGCCATTAAAGTGGCGAATGAGCCGTCCGTCCAGTCGTCTGGCCTTGTGGCAAGGATCGTCTTCGGACAAATCTTTGGCTCCAGTGTTGTCTCCGAAACTTGCCGAGCGGCTGCTGGCACCGAGTGGATGGGCGGCCTGTGTCCACAGTTTGGTCAGGAGCCAGGTTATATATGGCGAAAGTAATTTAAAAACCCAACAATCCTTCTGTCTGTTCTCAATGTTAGGGTTACTTATCTTCTAATGAAAAAAAAACATGAAAGTGTGACAACTGTCAATAAAATATGGACTAGAGCAAAATAAAAGTTTTTTGACACTGAGGACACATGTGTGACTCTAAGCGTAAATAACATAATATGTGGGTACTTACTGATGTTTTTGTGAACAACTAAAATAATACATAAAATAGTTATAAGTTAATGAATGGTCTCGAAGTCAGAATTATAATGACACATTTACCATTTATGTGAATTACAAGCATGTTCCACCAACGACACATCTGTCAATAGCGTTATTTGACCGAAATGCTTTGTCTACAGCAGGGCGGAACATATTTTTCCCGAGAGTTCAAGCAAACACAGGAGTTAAAAACATTCCTTTCACCTGTGTGTTGTGATGACATTTGTGGTGTAATACCCAAAGCCCGTAATTAGTACATTGCAGATGAATGTTTACTAATTAATAAATAGTTCTTCACATTAAAAAGCAAATTAACATTGACTAAGTTTCCTAGGTTTATATAATGCAGTTTCCGTTTTCTAAACATCTATTTGTGAACAACAGGAAAGGAGGATTACTCGAAAAGCAAAGAAGATTAGTGAAAAAGCCACGAAGGCCTGGTGGAGCAGCAAATAAAACATCATCGTCACACTCAAAGACTACGGAAACAGCAACAGCAATACTTAGTCCCATGCGAAGATTTAATTACTTTTTGAAGCTGCTTCAAAAGCCGGCTTGCATTCAGAGAAACAGCTTCTATTTCAAGCCCACGCCATTAGCAGGAGCTGGTGACACCCGGGGCCTTGTGTCCTTCCACCCGTGAGTGTTGCAGCTATTTTCTGTCTTTCATTTTCACCCATTGTGGTCGTCGCTTATAAGGCTGTGCTCCTCTAAACATGTTGCAGCAGATTGTTGGCAGTTCGTTAATGCCATGGGGAGTGTTCTCTCCATCCACCCCTCCCACATCCACCCAGACTTGGACAAGAGAGGGGAGCGATCTCCGATAGCTCTGTGGAACATCCAATGAGCTGTTGTTTGTCTCCAAAGTCATCGGCAAGAGCGTGTGTCCGTCCGCTCAAGTTTATCCTTTCTTCTTGATCATCGAAGTTTTTTTTTTTTTTGTCTCGAGCAAAACGATTTCTCACTGACATGGTACAAAAGGTCCAGAGTAATGTTCGATTGTCAGGGAATTCAAAGGCACAAACAAGAAAGCAAAACAACTAAAAACCACTAAAGTGAAATGTAACAAGTTCTGTAATTTCTTTGTCGTCTACCCAGCTTAGTCTATTTTGATACCTTTATTGTCAACTTCTTTCATTTTGCTTAAATACATTTGCCGTCTGCCTCTCTCATTGTTTTGTCAAATGGTCCAAGGGTGAGGACGTGGACATCATCGCCAAGCTAGTGTCCCATGTGTTCGGCATACTAACATTTTCAAAGTTAATAACAATTTTCAAAAACTATAAAAAACAACAAAGGACGATCCCTCTGTAACAGTTATTTTGCTGCAAGCGGTATTTGGTTCAAACAGAATTATAAAGACAGGGAACAGCGAATGGGAATAGATATTCCCCGCACTAACAAAACAGCTCGCATCCATCATAGAACAAGAAAGCCTGTCAAGCGCCAGCAACCTTTATATTTCCTATATTCTGTAATTAGCAACAACCTTTTATTTTAAAAACACCAAGCTGTTGTCTCCACAGTGGAAACTACATTCTTTCCTTCATTCACTGAACTAAAACACGAGACAACAACGCATGCGACCCAGGAAGAGTTTGGTTACACTTAAGATTAGGCATTCTTAGAGTTTGAAATATAAATACATATTGTGTTGCTGGCTTTCTTCTGGACGACTGTCTTGACATTATACACATTCTAGTGTATGTGAGAAGCAGAGAGAGAGAAGGAGAGTACAATACGATCGTAGCTTTAGAAGACATTTGTCGTACGCCGCCATGACATCAAAGGTATTATGGGTGCAGCAGGTGCAAACCAAAAACAACATCATCAGCCTAATTTTAAGACAAACATTTTGTTTTGTTCCAAAACGAGAATCAATCAGGAACATGAGTCCAAAACCTCTTTCTATAAACGAGAATTCGTCCTGAAACTTGAGCGTGAATCCTGCTGTGGGAGGCTTTATCTCCAATCCATTTGTGTTCCACAGCGATTTCTCTGACAGCTTGAAGTGGGGTGTAGTTGTGGTGAGAGTACCCGACAAAGCCTCGGGTCAAATGGATTTTAGAAGACTAGGCAGAGGCTGCATAGTTGGAAGTCAGCTGCAGTGACAGACAGAAGACATGTCTGACATAAATACTTGACTAGATGAGGGTACAGCCACCGACAGGGTGTAGGAGGCAGGACTGTGTGGGGTCAACACGTGCACTGCCAGAGATTACAGCAACAACTAGTTTCCCAGCATCCACACACCAGGCTACTACCCACCCGCCTTATCACCCCTTGGCAGCGCAAGTTCCCATGAAATATTTGTGGGCGTCGATTGCTGTAGCAACTTGTGTACCTGGCGGCAGGGTCACCTGCACGTGCAGCGCCAGCAGATAAAGAAAGCAATAATGACACTTCCTGGGGATCACAAGTCGCCAGGTAAAGTACGACACAACATCAGTACCACGTGATTTGTAAACAGAACTATATCATACAACAATAACAAAAATAACTTGCACATGAATGTTTTTGAAGAATTATCTGACATAATGACCCTCCTTTAAAAAACTGCGCAGATATCGTAATCCAAATTTTAAAAAAATATCAATGCGAACAAAGATGGAGGAACTAGTCAACAGGGGTAGAAGTCTACCCTGATGGTCAAGCAGGGTCGTATTCAGTTGTAGTATGATGTAATACAATGCTACAGTGGCACGACAAAATGTTCCCTGATCGGTCGTAGAGCAAAGAGGAATAAAGAAAAGAGTTTGGTCTTGAAAATGAATAAAATTATTCCTAGAGCGAGATATCCTAGGGAGAAATCTTGGTACGTAAACATCAATACAAACTAAATTGCTGGCCATCGACGAATATGTATATATTTGTTGTGTGTTTTCTTTGCTTTATTTGCTTTGTTTTGTTTTGTTATTTTGTTGCCTTGTTTGCTCGCTTTTAATAATGAGTTAAACGATTTGTACTTTCATTGTCGCAACAAAACACAGGTTGTGACAGTTAAACACGTTTACTACATGTTGGTCTTGTCGACGAAGCACCAGCTCTCTGGCATCCAGTCACCCTCTGGTTACTAAGCACCACCCATCGCCGTTTCCCCCATAATTCCACACGCTACCTTTGCCGGGTGGAGCGATGTCTGGGTAGTTACCACCCACCTTCACCTCCCCACCCACCCTCTGTTTCCTGTTTTTGGGGAGCGACGAACAAAATTCAAGAAAACAACGCGGGCCTGGGACAGAAGATATACGACACACGTGGGTGCACCCCGGGTGCCCTGGTGAATGGCGCCTGTTGCCGAGTTACATACGAAAGCGAGGCAAATGTTTTGATTGTCCGTGGATCACGTGCGTGCAGATGGCGCTGTCTGTACTCGTGTTTATGGTTTACACGCCTGCCCGTGAAGGGAAGGAATCTGTTTGTCATGTTAAGAACCGCTCTACGACCTGCAGTAAACAAGGTCTGGAGATGTAAGAACCACTCATAACAAACACATCTTGTTGGTAGCGTTGGCAACCTGAGGCTGACCGCCATAGCTTGTGGGCCATTCCTGCTTGTCTACATCAAAACAATTTGCAGGTGAAGCTACAAAGTCTGTGTGAGAGGGAAGTCTGAGAGAATAAAACACGGCATCACAAAGCACACATACCTGGAGCAAAGCGCTGGCAGTAGAACAGGAAAGAACAAAAATCAGGTGAAAACAAAGGAAAATACAAACACACGACTATGGCAATAAAGCGAAAGAAAAAGAACCTTGAGGGAGAAGAACGAACAAACAAAGGATGGTTGATGGTCCACTGCATCATCAGACTTGAAAGGGAAAAGAGAAAGGAAAAGCAAGAGGTAAAGAGATTTAGCAAACAGATTGAACTTGTCAACCGGAAGTAGTTTAAATCTCGGTATCACAAGGTCATAAAAGTCTTGCAGGTATTTATTGCTGCCAGAAGTCTTTGACAAGACAAGGAGCGCCCACAGGGTTCATTAAATAGAGTGTTTGCAGAAATGAGAGCTCTGTGTATCTTCGCAAAACAACAAAAACAAGTTGGAGAGCTGTGCGTTTTATCAAAACTACTCCACGGAATTACGGCGATGTCCACTTTCAAAAACCTGGACGAGAACACACACCTTCTCGTTCACCTCGCGATTTAACTCGAGATGTGACGCAAGAACTAATTTGAGTGTATAAGCACGTTATAAGCACGTTGTAAGCACGTTGTAAACACGTTATGAGCACGTCAGTCACATCTCTGCTCATCACTGCACACACAGCATAAAAACCTTTCCAAAAAAAAAATCACATTCGACGCTTGTACACACGCACGTAGGCGTACTCACACACAAACCTACAAAGACACGCACCAAACTAACCTCTCCCCATCCACTTCCCCTAGAGAGAGAAAGAAAGAGAAAGAGTATGTGAGAAAGAGTGTGTGGGACACAAGAAGCACTGCACATACATACAGGCTCTCACGTTTGTACGCATACACAACTACACGCGCGCGGTCGAGTTCTCCTACAGCACACGCACAGACGGAGGGACGAGTCAGTCGGGTGCTTTTCCTCAAAGCCTGATCATCGATTCTTTCCTCTCCAATCACAACACGGCCAGTGCGCGTGCGCCAACACTCATCTCTCACGTGCATGCGCGGTGCCGTATGGTCGCTGTTTCTACCAAAGACTCCTTGGACTTGCGTGGAACCTGGGCCCAACTTCACACCCGCTGCTGCACGTCACGCCACTCCGCACGTCACGCCCTCCCGCACGTCACGCCCTCCCCAAGCAAGTCTCCGCCACAGCAACCCTCACACCTGGCGCCCTCTCGGTGCGAAGATCAGTTTCCAAGAGCAGACGCCGCAGACTGTGGACGTCGGTTTGCCAAAAAAACTTCCGCAACAAAACTACCCGAGCTTTGTGGGGCGCGTGAGGATTCTCGATAAAAATATTTGGCATTTTTGGGAGTCAGTGTGTGGTTAGAAGAACACGGCGGAAACTGCAGGATTGTACTGAGCGAGCAAAGTCAGAACTCGATGGACTGTGTCACGTGAGTGAAGCCATTGCTCACCTGATGGTGAGGAGAGAGTGACAGGATGTCACACAAAGTACCTTCATTGTAGCCAACCTCCTGACAAAGTGTGTGACATCACACCTGTGGAACTATGTCGAGATGAGGAGAGTCTTGCAATATGAACAAAGTGTGAACACTCTCACACACTCAATGTGACATACATGGGGAATGTCTTTTTCAAGTCACGTCACAAGTGCGGGAAATGTGTCTTGGAGTCACGTCACACACCTAGAGTCAGGTGCGATGGTAAAACATAGATGACGTGGAGATGCCGTCACAAACATGTTGTCACCCACATGTAAGTATTGCCACCTTACTCCATTATGTTCATTGCAATATTTTTGTCACAACCGTAAATTTTTCAGAAGGAATGTGACAGTAAAAGACAGAAAGACTCGTGCCATATGGCACTGCGATCTGGCCGAATGACATGATCAACTGTATCAATGCCAGAGGGTAAATCCACTGTAGGTAGTGAGCTCAGTTACAGTAAACAGAAAACAATAACAAGCGACAATTACAAGAGGAGGACAACAAGGTGTGCATCATAGCATTTCTCAGCATTAAGTAAACAATATTTCTTCATCTCCTACTTCCTGTCTAAAATATTCTACTTTCTGCTTGTAAACTTGTTTTTCTATTGTCTGTGATTGTGTGATTGTTTAATTAAAAGACAACTCTGATGTCATTTTGTTAAAAATCTTTCTGTGCCTAGTGATGGCCTAGCAAGTATGTTGCATTCTTGGCCCCAATGTTTATGTTTATGTTTATTTTGTTGCCACCTCATGTTTAGTAAGTGCGCATAGGTATAAACACGCTGGTTTGAAAAGTGTCATTGCACATGTTGGTGTACCTTTTTCACAAAGAGACTATACCTTTGTGGTCGTGCAAATTTGTTCAGCCTAAAATTCTTCTCACCCCATCCCTGTCTTCTTTAAGGAAAATGGATTTCAGTGTTGCATCATAATCTTACTTTGACTTTCAGTCCTTTACACTTTGTTCATCCGTGTCCTGACAAATAAGTCCGGTGAAACTTTCAGCATTCTGCAGTTTCTCGGTTACCAACTACTGACATAATACAAAGTTTTGTAATGGAATACTGTAGCTTGATTGATTTTAATACAAGAGACTATGAAATCAGAGAGCATTTCATTATTAGATACATGTAATAAATTAGATGCTGTCTTTTTTTGAATGGAAGAAAGATGAGAAATAGATTCCCATTCCTTTCTTTGCGAAAAACCCATTTAAATAGCCTTGGCTCTTGCCACACAACACAAAATGTCAGTAGATGAGAACACTACAAAAATAGCTGAGGGTAGAAAGATACCTCCACATGGCGAAACCTTGTATACTTTCTTCTTCTTTCTCTCTCTCTCTCTCTCTCTCTCACTCTCTCTCTCATTCTTTTTCTTTCTCTCTCTTGTTAACATTCATGAGGAGACTACCATGCGTGTGACCCAGGGGACCGGTACTTTCACATCGTCACCACTAGTTGCTGTCCGCAAATCGACTTTGGTCCTGTCGGTCACGTGACTGCCATGAGAAGGGGCAGGACACTGAATCTCTTGCGGACAATGGCTGGCAACGCCGACGATGAACATCATTATGAACTGCACGCGCCAATCGAAAAACCGCACATTAATGTAAACTGATACTAAACAAATTACTTTCTTATTACTTCCCGATACTCCTCCTTCTCTAACAACAGGGCGGACAACTTGTACAATGCTCATCTCAGCCACCAGCTTTCAAAGCCATTTCATTGTTTGTACCTCTCACGTGATTTAGTTTGCTGTTTAGTTTGCTGTTTAGTTTACTGTTTAGTTAAAGCCTGTTGAGTAATCACGTGACTACAGGAGCCGTTAGCCAGGTACTCACAGCAAGGTGCACAGAATAGTTTGGTGTCAGAGGCAAGCACTTTGACGGGTAGGTCTGATGGAATTAATAATTATACTAGTCGCAGTTCTGGACACAAGGGGCTAGAAATGATTGGATTAGCAGCGAACAACATGGCATAAATAGCAAATTCTTGTCATTAGATACAGAGTTATGGAAAAACACTGCTTTGACTACAAAGTTATTACTAGAAACATTTGCAACTATAAATCATACATCGATAAATTATCAGTAATTAATACAGAAAGTAGGCAACAAGGCCATCAAAGTGTAAATGAGAACTAAAGCCAAGTCGTATTAATAACGCAAACACTCACAAGTGCTGTTTATTTGTTTCTCTTACAGAAACTTAGGAAGAGACATGCATCAGCCTTTCACAGACCAATGAAGATGTGTCCACCTTGAGGACCACCACGAAGCCTGTCAGACTTTAATTTGTAAAAAGTCGACGGACCCCAGTTGCGACTCTGAAGCCCAGGATCAGACATCACCTCAACCCTCAGCTCAGGTAAGATTTGCTTAGAAGTCTTGTGTCTTGTTGATGGATGGAATGAAGCATCATACAATCAGAATCTGTTTCTCTATCACTCACTCACTCACTGATTGAGCTAATCAGTTCATCACTTTTTGTGACTTGTATTCACGGTCAGCGTCCCTTTGTCATCTGAGCCTCCGTAAACTAGTTTATCAAGGCCTGTCTCTTGGCAACTTTAAACAGTAGACCATTATAGAGAAAAAGACTTTCCTTCTTATGTAATTATCCATTTAATTATTGCTCGCATTATTTTGAAGTGGATCGTAAAACTTCAGAAACAAACACATCAAAAGGCTTCAGGCATATAGAATCTGCTACATTTTTAGATAAAATATTAAGTAGTCCCGAGCTCAAATGATTTCTTGAAATATAAAACTAAAGTCCTGCAAATGAAACCTCAAGCATTACTCCTTAGGAATGAAAAGTCAAGTCTACCTGTGACACAAACTAGGGGTCACTTAGCAAACGAGACTGCTCAGGTATTAATGACTGAATTCATTTTGTGAGTTTCAAGTTTTACACGATCAAAGGAAGAAATGTTTTCAACAAAATTTTTATGTTACTCTTTTACAGTTATAAAGAAAAGTGAAATTGAGAAAGTGTTTCTTTTTAATGTTGAAATCAAAAGGCAGCGAAGACACAATGATATTTCTAGGTTTATAAGTTGACTGCTGGCCTCGCCATCGGTCTGCTCCGTAGGAAGCTTTAGCACTCAGCTCCGTTAGCTTTGTCTTACTTGAGGACACAGCCCACCATCCAACCCTCCATCAGCTCCAATAGTTGCCAAGTCCCCTTAGCCGTCACTACACTGTCGTCACACTGCGCTCATGTTGTCGACCCGGGGTACCTGTCTGAGATGCTGAATTCCTGCCGTCCTCGTCGTCTGCTAATGCGGACCTCCTGTGTGTTGCCTGGCGTCCGACCAGATAAACCGAGAGCCACTCGTGGTCCTGCTCTGGCCTCGGTCTCTCAAATACCTTTTGCCTGCCCCGTCCATTCCTGAGTGACCACCCGCAACGCCGTCATGCTGGCCTTAAGCCCTGGCTCTGGGAATATTTCTAGGGACTGATGGTCTCCTGCTTCCCCCACCACACCACACCACACCACACCACACCACACCACACCACACCACACCACACCACACCCTCCACCCCAACCTGCTTGTTGTTTGCAACTGCACTGACCGTTATGTATTTGCTTTCACGCTGCTTTTATAATGTGCATCATCATCATCATCATCATCCAGGTTATAATCCCTTAACATGTGTCTGACCATGATTGCAACTTCCGTCACGTACACAAAGTCACGACTGTACGGCAACCAATTCAAGGTTTAAGCAGAGCGCATGCGTGTCGGGAGATAATTGAAATATTTAAGAGGTTGTAGGCAGATACAATGTCTAAATTGGTTTTCAAAGACATTTAACACGAGTGAATTTTAACTCGAAGATGCAAATTCCCAGCGTGATTGCTAAGAGTTCAGAAAACACTTATTTCCTCTTCTCCCGACAAGACCTGAAGACGGTTTTCGTGTTTGAAAGGTGTGCACACGTCATCCAGCTTGACAGACGTTAGGCGCACCTGGCATTAACAGCATTACCGACAGGTGTGAGCATAAAACACACATAAGCACTCGTGGACAACAGTGCACGCGCCACAAGTGTCGAGGTCGGGGGGAGCAGCCCGTGAAGCCGTTTGCATGTAACCAAGAATACACCTGGGAAGCTGTAAAATCGCCGGCAAGCACTGCAGCAGGAAGCTTCACAACGAGTTAACGAGAACACTCAGGTGAAAACTGTTTAAAGTTTATTTCTGTAAATCACCTCGAAAATGTTGTTGAGATAATTAGCTAATTCGAGGAAAAAAATGTCCTCTATCCTTGTCTTTATGGCGTTGACGCACGCTTCATCCTTCACCTTGTTGACAGGAAGCGGACTTGCTTAATTAGCACCTGGACTCATTTGAAACTGAGTCTCTTCAAATTAATTATAGAAATAGTCAAGATAAAAGGAAGGCAAACTGGAATCAAAAAGCCGCATGGGATGCTAAGGGAGAGAACTTATTTAGTGGAACTCAGCGTTGTTTTGCCATGATCTACAAAAACTCACCGAATGTATTTTTTCCGTTTATTTTTCAGTTTCTGGAAGCAGATCACGTGGTCTGTTTCATGTTTTACTTCGCCTTCGCTATTAATGGGATTGAGTCCAATACCCTGGAACTCATCGATAACCTTTCTCAGGGAATCAGTTCAGATGAGTTCAGCGGCCACGTAGCCGACATGTTGTTTACACAAACAAGAAACACGTGACAGACGTGTTTACACGTTAGAATCGTGCGTTAAGATATGATAAACATCAACATAAACATAGCATGATCGTCCTTCCTTTACTTCTAAGATTCGTCCTTCCTCACTTCCTTCATTCCTCTCTGCACCGACGCGCTTTCAGCTAAACCTGTGAATGACGTCATCAAGTGCGTGAAAACGTCTTCAAGTGTGCCAATGACGTCAATGCTGTCATCACTTGTGTCACGGACATCATCGAACGACGGGGAAAAAGGCGTTTAAAAATAGACAGCGCGCGCCGGGGCGTGGAGCGTGGAACACGTGTGTTGTGTGGATGACGTCACTGAACGTGTGTGAAACGCGTTTTCAAAGCAGCGCGTCACGTGACGGCGAAACATCGAAGCTAACAGCTGTCGGGCAAAAAGCTGATATCATCTGATTGAAGATCGAACAGACATCGTCGTTGCCGAGGCACCAGGAGACCGGACATCGATTAATGTATTGCTTTGTCCGACAAACACAGAGTCGAACGCACTGATATACAAACCGATCTGACGCCGGCAAACGACTTTGAGTTTTGGTTTACATGGAGCAACGAGTCTTGTCAAAGTTGACACACTGAGTGGTCTTGCATAGGACATGATTGATATTATGTGGCTTTCTTTAAACTATTTCTTGAACTCAGTCACTTTGCTTTCATTCTTTATTTTGTTCTTCATTTGTGTCTTCTTTTATTTGTTTTTTGTTCCTAATTTTATCTTTTTTTTCTGTCTTTCCCCCTTTGTTTTCACTATACTTGTTCTACATCCTCAGCACGCTTGTTTAATTTCCAAGTGTGTGCAAATAAGAAGCCGCTAACATGCGTTGCATGGCTGATTTTTTGTTTGCAGCATCCTTCTTTAGCACAAAGTTAATAAGTTCGGCGTAAGTGTCTTGAGGTTTGCTTTCCAGTTTACAACGGGATTCACACAGTTATTGATTTTTACTCAGAGGTCAGCAGCTTAGAGGTCCGAAGCAAGAAGGTCTGTGAACACTTAGTGTTCATAACGATCGCAGCGTTAGTTCTCAGGGGAGGTAAGCGGTGTGTAAACAAGCCAACAGTGACGTTCACACCGTGTTCACATAGCAGATAACTCGGTACTGTCCCAGGTGTCACGTGTTTGGAGGAGATAACTGTACTTGACACCCTGCAGGGCGACAGGTAAAGGTATGCCTACGTCACATGATGCGTTTTGCCAGCTTCCGGTTGCAGGAAAAGTTACAGACTCCACGGTTCTCGTCGCGTCCTTCGCCGTGACCAGAAACCGTTGATGTCTACGCGGTCATGTCTACTGTCTGTGACCTGTGACCTGTGACTGCCCCACAAAGTATTGACAGCACCACAACATCAATGTTATAGCATTCACTCTCCTAAATCGACGTGTGTGCAAAGTAAAGCCACAAATTGCGCGCTCTTCACGTGAGTGCATGGTTTACTTCAGTGAATGTGTGCTCCGGCCACAACCGCAGATGGCGCTTCTAAAACCTTTTTGAAAGTTTTTAAATTTGATTTATTCTGAAAGCATAACGCTGGGATCAGACGCCAGCAAAATAGTCCAACAGTCCATAGCACGTGGAGAATGTGCCAGTGGAATGTTTCTATGTTAACGACAACATTTCGTTGATCCTGCAAACAGTGCACGCCGCTAAAGGTTACAATAAATAAATAAAAGTATAAAAGCAATGTTAAAGTTGTTGAGGTTGTTCTTTGAGCATACCAAATGCTGCTGCTTAAGATGCTTGGAGTCAGGGTTTGAGTACAACAGGATAATTACATTATGAAGTAGTTAGCCTCTCAAGTTGACGTCGACTACCAAGATGGCGTCACCTCCTGTCTACGCTCCACAATATCGCTAGTCTCGGTAGACAAACACCACACGAGGCGAAATCCTTGCGCAAATTCCAAGTAAACAATGGGCCAGCGCTGACATTTTTAAAAATACGAACAGATCCCACCTAAGAAAAAAAAAATCGCAAAACAAACAACTCATAAAGCGCCCTCTCGCTGGCAGATTCCAGGCGTGACTAGTCCTCAGGCGGCTGATAATGTGATGGCAGCTCCCCTCCCTACTTAAGCTCATTAATGTCTCTTGGAGGCGGCCTGACAGCGCTGGAGTGGCCGGAGCTACCGGCGTGATTGCTGGCACCGACCCGGCATGCATAAGCCACGGCGCATGCGCAGTTGCACATTTCCAGGAACATACTTGACCTTCACGGCGTTGTGTCAGAGGTCGTCTTATAGCACAGTGTGTTGTTATCTTACGATGAGAGTTCTACCAACAGTAGTATTCTACATGAAGATGCTTTATTCTGTCTACGGCTCAACTCGAACTGTTCAGAATTCTCTCTTCAAGCCTGTGAGTTCTCTACATCTCTACATTACTCTACAGTTCTCTACATCTTCACAAAGTTACTCAGTCTCGCAAAATAAAGATGGCAGAGCGTTATAATTAGCTTCCCGGATGTTGATTCTCTAAAAGTTTTCAAATAGACATCGAAAAGGAGATTTGGGGTATCGCTTCCGTAATGGCAATCAAACTGCACAAAAATACTTCTTCCATCATGCCTGGCTGTTGTTGTTTCTTCTTTGATTCTCGGGCCACAGCAGGGGCGAACGATTTGTTTTTTTACAATGTGGAGACTGAGTTCTGTGGTTGTCAAAGTCAAGTTCCTCTTTATCCTAATTCAATCTCACGCCCTCTATGCACCCAAGGAACCAGTGAACATCCCTCACGTTGAACAACGGGAAACTCCCTAAGGGAGCTAACGCCGCCATCAGGGAGGTCGAGGTGTGAGGGTCAAAGAAGAGGTCGAAATATTAATGGAGAAGAACATTCTTCGTCTGATGGAGTAATGGGGAAGGGAAAGGGTTCCAGGATGTGGAGGTTGAGGTACTGGGTGTTCTGAGACACGTAGGATCACCAACAGTCCTCGTACTGCTCCTCACACCCACCAACCCCCAGCACACAAGTGGCCGACGGACACACGAGGCAGGAGGCAGCAGCTGTCATCAGGACTGTGCTTCTCAATGTGGCCGCGATTTATTGGTTTGAAAATATAAAACTGGTCTGGAATTCTTGTTGGTATGATATGAGGTCAGTTGACTATATTTACAAGCTGAGCTTTAGTGTGGGCTAAACGTCGATAGACACACATATATACGCACGCGCGCACTCACATCCATCACACACACACACACACACACAAACATTCTCTCTCTCACACAAACACACACACACTTTCTGTCTAACCCTGTTACATATTTTGCATCTTCCTTTAACACACTCATTGAACTCTACCATCTTGCTGTGAAGCAGTGTGACTGAGGTCAACACGAGGAGACTTGTCACAAAGTGTGTCACCTGTAATTACACAATGTAAGTCGACACAAGTCGCTTGGAAAGTCTGGTGAGTCCGCCTCACCCCCGGCTTTCGTCTTCATTACCCTCGTGGTGCCACATGGCGCTTGATTGGGTCGTCCTGCCAGACAAGACCAGGGGAGGAGGACAACAGGTTCCCTCACCTGACTGGGAGGTGTCAGCAACGTTTGACGACAGCTTTTGTCTGCTCACAAAGTGCAAATTGTAAACATTTCTTGGACAGCGAAGTGACTCCTGGCACTCCTACTCCCGGCAAAGCCTTCAAGATGGTTTGCAGGCTGCGAGAGACAGAGTGCGAGTGTATCGAGGGCTTGACAGCTCAGTGGAGTGTTTATGGTCGACAATCAGCTGGACTCTGTCAGGGAACAGGAAACTCCATAGTTTGAACAGTTAATCTCTGTCGCTCAGAAAGTGAGACTAACTATAAGTTATTCCTCGACTTTGTGTCGGCGTTAGAACCGTTAGTCGTTGTGAATCATTTCCATGAAATATTTGACACCTTTATCCGTGTCACGTGGTAACTTTGAGAGGGACAGTGTCTAGACTGAAACTGATGATGCGACCGCCGCCACGGACCACTTCAGTGATTAATTACACTTGTGTGTAGGTTGTTATGTATCATGTAAGGCAGACACCCTTCACAGTCCAGAAAGAGCCAGGAGTGGACAGTCGGGTGTGAACTTCTACCGCAAGGCCTCCTGCCACGACTGCGTTGCCGAAGCAGCGGAGAGGACATACCCGGGGGATTATCACACCTGTAGGCGGAGCTACAGCTACTCACTGGTCAGTCAGGGGTGTGGTCTCCTCTCTGTTGTCACTGGCTAATTGATGATTGGATGAAGGAAGCTGGGTGTGTTCATCCAGTGGCATCAGTGTGTGTGTGGATGGGGGAAGTAAGACCCAAACTGTTGACGGCCCTTGTCGACACGTCCGTGCGAACTGAGCAGGTGATTAGTAGCCGACAGGTCGTCGGCTTTCTTTGATGCCAGAGGGCTGTTCTCTGAGACCGAGATTTCATCCAGGAAGTAAAGCTAAAGGTCATCACCTAATCTTTTCAGATCGCTGGAAGAAAGGGAGGTGAGGTGTTAGACCTCACTTTTCTCGGGGGCCAGCTTTACGTGAGGGTGGTGCCCATCTCCCATCCCTCGCTGCCTCACCTTCCCAACCCTCAAAGTGAGGTACCCATTCCCGCCAGCTGGATCGAAGTTTGCTCCGCTAATCGGGTATTGAACCAGCGGGCTTCCAGTTCTCACGCAAGCATTCTAACTACTCGGCTCTTCACTCCCCAGACCCAGGAGGACAAAATACTCAGAAACTCGGAACGCTTGGGTTCGAGAACCTTCACGCAAGGGGCGTGCTAGGTTGTGGGGGTAGTCAGTTGAGGTCGAGGAATCTCTAAGGACTGCGTGACCAGCCTCGCATTGAACTATTGTCACGACAGAGCGTGGACATCTTGATGTACCCGTACCCCAACCCCCCGTATCGTACGATAGCCGGCAATCGCACCCCCCACCACCACCACCTCAACATGTTCACACTAGCGTGACGATAGTCCAGTCGGGGCTTCCTGACAGAACTTGCCCGTGAGAGGTGTGTGTTGGAAGCCAAGGGGGCGGTTATCGGAGGAGAAGAGAACGTGCATGTGTTCGCCCTACTAACAATCAGGGGCCGCAGTCGGTGTCCGTGTTGCCGGTGTGGAGGGCGGTTGGGGGGGCCGTCGTCGCTCTCTGACAGAACTGGCGGACCGAGGGGGTGGGTGGGTGGGAAGGGGTGAGGACGGACAGTGGGACGGGGCACCAAGATGGAGAGTCAGAGTCATCACCAGGGTGGGCTGACAACACAGACTGAAATGTAGGAAGAAGTTGCTACAGGAGAGCAGCAGCAACAACTGTCAGAGCTGACTACGTGGGTGTTAAGGTGGGTGGTGATGACGGCAGTGTACACCCCTCTAGCACTGGAAGATAGAACTGAACCTATTGTAGATGACCCACATTCTAGCAGGTATCTATCCTATCCAGGGTATATTTAATAAATCTGTTGTTGTAAGTTGATTCCCACGTCCTCGTCGTTTGCTGGGGGAGGAGCAGGCGGCTGGGGACTGTGAACCACTCACCGTGTTTGTGGCTGACGTGTGGACACTGTATTGAGGATGATGTTAACTCGGTCAGTAACAGTTGCCTCAGTTCCCTGGAGCCAGTGTTCGAGTTCGATGAGAAAATCCAGGGCCATTGTAACACCCGCACTGACCTGCCTACCCAGGAAAGGTAGGCGTTAGTTAATATGACACAGAACTTGGCAACCACGTGACGCGACAGTTGCTTCCAGAACTACTTCTGTCTCTCCTTCTGTCATTGCCAACGATTCCTGTAGAGATGCACACAAGTATCTTTCTTTCCTTTATTCCCTCATATCTTTTCTCCGTTCTTTCTTTTCTCCAGTCTTCTTTTATTCCTTGTTTCTTGATTTCGTTTTAACCCTTCCGTCTGTTAATTGTTCTGGGGTCTAGTTTAACTTCATTCTTCCTCTCCTAGTTGTTCTAGGTTTCAAATCACTTTGACCAGTTAAAATGCTTTTTAATTTCATGTGATTATGACCGGATAAACGTATTTCAAACACGTGACACACATTTTAAGCAGACGGGGAGTTTCCAGAGAGAATGACTGTCGTCCCTGAGTTTTGTCTGTGATTCTTCGTGCAGCAGACGACAGTGTGAGACATCAACAGTCAACTCACGTCGCCTCATTTCCTTGTGGCGGTGGTGGGGGGAGGGATGAGGGGCAGATGTACAGACAGTGAGTTAGAACAGATTATCTGGCAGTGTCCAAAGCTTCCAGACCTGTCAGAATTGTTCCCCTTCCCAGTCATCTGCTCAACATTTTTCTTCCCTTTATCAGACACCATGACGGATTATTTCCCCTGGGGTAGTCCAGCAATTATTTTTTCTTCATTCTGGATCCAATCCCGTTCGTAGATTGGAGATTCTTTCTGTTCCCTGAGGGGGCACCAACCTAATCTCAATTGCATTTTGCTTACTTGCTTACTCCCCTCATTCTCATTGTTTCTGAGAAATAATTTAAGAGAGACTACATCAACTTTACTAGGCATTATTCGAGGCCGTCCCAGCTAAGGCCGTACTGGAATCTCCATTTTGACGGTAAATAACTCAAGAAATAGAAGACTTCACAGTTTCACATTTACCAAAAATAAATACTTGTACACAACATACAGACTTTATGAATATGTCCAGCTCAGAAGGTTACGGACAGGTTTCAGACTCCGCACAAGACTGCTGTCAACAAAATTGCTACAACGATAATAAAGTTGCAACATTAATATAGTTTTGAAGAAATTCTGTATTTGTGTGTACTTGTCGCTGATGACAATCTGTCAAAGTGAAAAGCAAACAGTTGTTCTACCATCCTTGCTCTAGCTACTTTATTCTTGTAAGTCCTGTAGTTAGGAAGGATTCAACAATCACAGGGGACTAATCAGCCAGTCACAGTTCCAGACAATTTCCGTTACAACTGACTTGCCTCGCCAAACCTCCCCCCCGGTCTGTGGCCAAACGAGTCTGTGTATCGCCCCGTTGGCAAGCAACGGATTTGTTGTCCCCTGTTGATGACACCATTCAAAGTTCCTTTGTGTTTTACACAAACAGTTTCGCCTGATGATATTGAGCAAAATAAGAGACAAATTATTTAAAGAGATTTTTTTATTGGTCATTTGCGCATCGAGATAAACGGTGATGGTTTACTTCCAACATTTGAACTGAACAGACTGTTTTGTTGGTCTGTAAGTAGGTGAAGAGCAACAGCAGTCTCACCACTTTGCCAAAATTCCTTTCACTTAAAAAAAGATTTAGACTAAAAGGAGAAAATACATTTGCGTGTTTTTGTACCTGAATGTGTTTTTAGACTGTCACTTAAAAACAGTGAAAATCAATTAGTTGAACGAAGACCACGAGTCTGATCACTGGAATCGTTGGGTTTTCCCTCCAGGAGGTGGGGGAGGTGGGGGAGGTCTTCTGCTTAAAAATAGAGGCAGAGGAGCTCAGCCCACGCATTTCTATGCATAGATCAAATCTTCGAAGGACAAAAAAAGAAAAACAAAAAGAAAACCAAATTTATGTCCATTCGTGTGAAAAAACTGATATGAGGTCTCAAAGGTGGTGTGAGAGCGCTTCAGTGTGTCTGCTGTGAATACAGATTTGCCTACTTGCCTCCCACACACGCAAATCCCCTCAACGACACTTTGTTTTTAGAGTGTGTGTCGGGGGAAAAGACGAGTGAAAGAGATAAATACAGAGAGAGAGAGAGAGCGAAGGAGGGTTAAGTGGAAGTAGATAGAGAATCGTGAAGGTAACATGTTTATGTTTCTGCACCACAGGCTCTTCTCTCTACCTGCGTGTCTTTGATAAAAGAGGAATGAACAAATGTGGATCCTCTTATCCCAAACAACCCACCCTCATATTTTCTTTTTATTGAGTTCTTCCTCTCCATAAAGGAGGAGCAAAACTTTATGGAGCCGCCAGTCTGCTATGTGTGTCGTGTAACGAGCGGTGAAGATGTTCCTCAGCATCACGTGACCTGCTTGGTGCCATGACCTCGTGCACCCGAGCGACGGCTGCTGGTGTTTGTCATGTCATTGCCTTGCACAACATGCTGTCATTTCTAGGGGCTCCTTCTCTTTAACAACTACCTACTTTTTCTAGTTTGTTTTCTTTGCGTTTTCATCGTTGTGTTGATGAGGACTGTGACAGACGTTCTTGACCAGGTTTATCTCCATAATTACATGTATACAAAAAGATAAACAGGCATGTAGGTGTCACGCAGGGACATCCAACTCTAAAATAAGAAAGTAGAGCTAAGAGGACATGAACATTAAATAGAGGTGGAAGATAAAGGAATTTACGATGGAACATCGTTGCAAAGTCAAAATTTATTTTTCTTCATTTTCTTTTTAAGTTTTCGCTTGTCAGTTTGTTGTGTCTGTAGGCGACCCGTCAATGGCGTTTCAATAAATAGCAAAAAGCAAGTTGATGACAGAAGCAGCTGATTACAGACGAGAAAACGTTTCTGCACGAAATGTGTAGTGAACAAAAATTTGCGGTCAGAGAGGAAGAGTAGACGGGGAGGCTGGGATCGAAGTACAGAACGTTGAGTTGTTGAAGGAAAAAGGAAAAAGAAAGCCACATGTGAAGGAGTGAGATGAGGATGAGGCACACGACTAAGGCTGCTTTACTGTGTGATCTGTGTGCGTGTGTGAGGCCACCTTGCAGTCGCTGGAACAAATCCGGTCCGTGGAGGTACATCATCAGCCTACTTCCACCCGTCCTTCTGTGCTGCCTATCACCGGCATTGCCTGCCTGTCTGCCTATCTGTCTGTCTGTCTGTCTGTCCCCGGCATTGCCTGTCTGTCTGCCTGTCTGTCTGTCTGTCCATCTGTCTGTCTGTCCCCGGCATCGCCTGTCTGGCCCTTGCGCTCCCTTAGCTGCTCGTCAGTGGTTGCCGCTAATATTTTCGTCTTCCTCTCTCTAGTTTATCTCTACTTGTCTAGTCAGATACATTGTCTCCCCCGAAGCGATTTTTTCCAGTTCGATCTCATCTTTTCTCTTCTCCTTCTTTGCCTCCTGCGTGACACAAAAACTGGCGGATTTCCTGGTACGTCTAGAACATTCTCAGCCTGGCAAAGAGTTGGAATGTTTGCAGAAAGGTGAGTTTTATACAGGTAGATTTTATTGTCACGTCAGTGGAAACTAAAACAAAAGAGGAAAACACCGAATTCCATTATGCTGAGCACGTGCAGGCAGACACACAAAGCGTCTCAATCCTGGTGATACGAGCCACTCAACATCTCACGGAGGCTGGGATGGCAGTCACATTGCATTTGATGCCCTCCTCATTTGACAGACCCTTTCTCGTTCCTCCCTCTCTCTCTCCCTCATTTACCCGTGTACCCAGTGTGCCCGTGTAGAGCCTGGCTGCGACACTTTTAGTGTTCACTGAGTCTGTGGAGGGGTTGACAATGGTTTCTCTCAGTTACTGGCTTCACGTCTGCAGAGGATGGAGGGGCGTTAATGAGACATTTTTCAGGTTTTGTATCTTTTGTAAGACCAAAAGATTTTACAGTTAGAGCACAGGGTGCACTTGGCCACGTAGGGCCTCACCGACCAGTCGAACACAGAGCCATGGTCATGGGGTCAAGGGACGTCACGTCTTCTGAGGTCAAAGTGCACCCCACGATATCCGAGGCCGCAGGTGAAGGTTACAGCAGAAAGGACGAGAATATGTTCAGGTTTATATCAAGTTCGTTATGTCGCACAATGCATCATAATGCGTAATAATATCTCTTACTGTCTCATCATTGGTCCAAATGACTTGCATACTCGTATTCTAGCACCTTGACATTCTGACTGTTGTTGTCCACTGTCGTTTGTGACGTCACGATCGTTGATGCCGTGAGTTATGCGAGTTTGCATGTCAACAAGTGCAGCTCCGTGTTCGTGCATTAACCATCTCTAAACACTCGTCAAGACAAACGTAACCGAGTGCCGCTGGCGAGGACATGAAGATTAATGGGCAACCAGCGCTCCTTCATTCAAACTATCCCGTGGTGCAGCACTTTCACTTAAATAATTACCTGCAACCGCCCAACCCCTTGAACTCACGTCCACAAGACGGAGAAGTTTTTGCCGTGAGATGAGGGAAGGCAGACAATCCAGAGCACACGCAGGTGCAAAGGATGTTAGAGAGATATTAACAGAGAGCTAGAAGCTCATTAGCAGTGTCTGGGTGTGTCAATGTGTGTCAATGTGTGTCAAGGTGTGTCAATGTGTGTCAGGGTGTGTCTAGGTGTGTCTAGGTGTGTCAATGTGTGTCAGGGTGTGTCAAGGTGTGTCAGGGTGTGTCAGGGTGTGTCAATGTGTGTCAGGGTCTGTCTAGGTGTGTCTATGTGTGTCAATGTGTGTCAAAGTGTGTCAAGGTGTGTCTAGGTGTGTCAGGGTGTGTCTAGGTGTGTCTAGGTGTGTCTAGGTGTCAGGGTGTGTCTAGTTGTGTCAAGGTGTGTCAAGGTGTGTCTAGGTGTGTCTAGGTGTGTCTAGGTGTGTCAAGGTGTGTCAAGGTGTGCTTAGTCGTGTCTAGGTGTGTCTAGCAAGGTTTTACAACAACTTGCTGTTCTAAAGAGAAACATACAGGGGGAAGGTGCTGATGTAATCTCAGGTAGATGTCGCAGTCAATATCTGTGAACAAGGTCATGGTGCAACATCAGCTCCCACCCCTTCCCTCCTCATTAAAAAATGGGGATTATATTTTGCAGACATAACTTTTTGGAAGTACTATGTATTAAGTAGGAAAAACACAAACGGAAACAGAAAGAAATAACGAAAAAAGAATTTTAAAAAATGAATTAAAACTAAAGCGTGGCAGAACTGTACATAACATATCTTTCTGTAAATCGTACATCACATACTTATTTCTCAACACACATTTATATACAACGTTACCCCATGTGCATATTATTTTATATATATATATGTATTTACAGCTTCACACCTATTCATGATACATGGGAAACCCAGCAGACAAAGGCACACAAAGGCACACACATAAATACCTGGGCATACACACACGCACGCTCGTGTACTCAAAGCACTCAGTGGCCGTGAGTGCAGTTCGCGGTTATCCCATTAGAAAGATGAGATCACGAGACTGACTTGTCGATATACCAGGCCGCCCCTGCCCCCAGTAAGTGCCCCCAAGCCCCTGATACCAGCGGCCCACACGTTTCTCCCAACCTTGTCTTTGGGCTCCTGTCAGACCTAAGGACATCCACTCAGGTCCTCGACTCCAGCGGATCATTGAGCTCCTGCCAGTGAATGTCCCTGTAGGCTGTGTATAGGACTGCATCTCCCCGTCTGGTCCTGGCATCTTCTTTGTTTTTGTTTTGTTTTGTTTTGTTTTGTTTTGTTTGCCCGGGGGATTCGTCTGCCCTGTGACACGAGGCCACTTGTTGGAAGACACCTGTGGACCAGTGTACATCTGGAAAGGTCGGGACAGGTAAGGTGGCATCCTTGGGGCAGAATGGAACTGCTACCTCTGGGACCAATAAAATAAAGATGTGAAGATATTTATCGCTAGGATAATTTAGATATTATTGTCATTATAACCCAGGTAAATGCTGCACATGTTTATATTCATAACGAGGAAAAGACACTCGCCCGTGTTTGTCTACACGCCTGTCTGTTTGTGTTTATGTCTGTATGAATACCAAGTCTATTCGTAAACCACTTCAACCGAGGGTCTATTGTACTCAGAGACAAGCCAGTCAGTGCAAAACGAGATGATTTTAAAAAACATTTCTCAGAACTTTCTTTCATACGTGACACGTTTTCACCTCCTGCATTAGTGAAGTGTGTGACAACCAGAATGTGCTTAACAAGGTGAATGTGCGTGAGAGAAGAACCCTAATAAGGAAAAGAAGTAACGAAGAAAAACAAGAAAATCAAGAAAATCAAGAAAAAAAAAACCAACAAAATGAAAAAAACAGGAATAAGAAAAAAAAAACATAAACGAGAAGAGGACCAAGAAGGTGAGTGCAAGTTCGCAGGAGAGAGGAAGACAACATGAGTGTGTTGTATAACTGACTCAGGGCGATTCCTCCCAGGTCTTTCCATCAGGTTGAAGACAGGTGATAAAGATAAATTTGTTGATTATTCCTTGTTATTCCTCGAGGAGCATCGGGCCGCAACAACACCTCACCAGGGGACCCGGTATAGGGCAGCCTCCCATTAGTTGGGCCCACGTGGTTCCCACGTCCTTTGCCTCGCTCTTTACTGTTTTTTTTCCACAGCAATAAATTTAAGCAGATACAATCAAAGAAGATTTACAAAAATATATTTTGAGCGGTAATGTTTAAACGAAATATGTAGGTATCAATCTGGAAGGAAGGATGCTGACGTTATACAGAAAAAAAAATTAAAAAAAAATCTATAAAAAATGTGCTCAGAATAGCGATGGAACCCGACCCGCAGACATCCAGAAGTGAGCTGGCAGGTTGTCTGAAAGCGGACTGACAATATGTTAACAGCTTTTCAACGCTTGAGACCAGGAAGGAATCTTGGCTGATGCTTACAGTGATGATAGGTTACATTACCCAAGGGAGGGTGAGAAGGACAGAGGGAAAGTAGGTTAGTCTTTCCTTCTATCTTTCGCACGGCTTGTTTAGAGTGTTAGCCCGAGGCATGTCGGGAAGGAGGTGAAGCTGCGGGTTTAGTGTAAAAACAATGCATCTGGATTTTAGGCATTGCTGTAAAGAGATGTGGACACTTGTTCTTCACAATGGACATGCCATCTGCTGGAGGAGTGATTGATGTTGTTTTCTACATTTCCTCAGTCCCTAGCTCAGGCTGATCTCTTCACAAACACACACACACATGCTCTTTCTCTGTTGCGAAAATGCTAACATATACAAACATAAGTAAATAACATGAAAAAATTGTACACACACAACACACAGAGACAAACACACACAACACACAAAGACAAACACACACACTACATGCAGAGACAAACACACACACACACACACACACACAGAGAGAAACACACACACAGAGAGACAAACACACCTGAAAAACAGCCAGTCATCAGACAGCGGACGACAAAAACAAACATGCAGGCAGACAGATAAAGAGACAGACATATAAACAATCAGACAAACTAACATACAGATAGTCAAGAGAACTATGCATTCATTTTTTAGGCAAACTGAGAGATTTGACAGAATGTGTCTGCTAGGCAGTACTTCTGTCAACAGCTGTTTCCTCTGACACATCATCTGTTCTTATCTCAGCACCACAGCACAGGGCGCGAGCTGGCGTATGATTGGAGTATGATTACAGTTTACATTACAGTCTACATAACACTACCATTACAGTCTACATTTAGTCTACATTACAGTCTACATTACAGTAACATTACAGTCTACATAACACTACCATTACAGTCTACATTACAGTCTACATTACAGTCTACATAACACAACCATTACAGTCTACATTTAGTCTACATTACAGTAACATTACAGTCTACATAACACAACCATTACAGTCTACATTACAGTCTACATTTAGTCTACATTACAGTAACATTACAGTCTACATAACACAACCATTACAGTCTACATTACAATCTACATCTTAGTCTGCATTACAGTACATGTGTTTGTGTGCGTGTGTGACTACACTTTAGTTGTAAGTTTGTTTTGAGAGTACACATGGAGTATGGCTGGATGTCTTTCTAGGGATGTTTGTCTTTCAAGCTAATCCTTCAACCAATGCCTCCATCCTGTACAGCAGCCCGATGGCATTGTGGTCTAGAGATTCTCCTCCAATCAGTAACCAAGGCTCAAGCTGTGAGGAGACTCCAAGCACCTCCCGATGGCAAAACTATGTCTAAGTCGGTTAATTCCTGGAAATTACCGTGTGTCGGATGGTTGAGTGGTGTAGAGCTAGAGGAACAGGAGGTGCCATCTGTAACAAGTGCATCACATGCAGTAATGGGTTAATGGCCCTCCTGTCGTGTAGATAATCCATGTGATAAAGGATGATGACTCAGAGTCAACACCTACAGCAGAAATCCGCGATGAAGGCCCTGTAGGGGGCTCATGGCAACCTTTCGGTTGAAGGATTTCGTCTGTGACTCGCTAGGAGAGGAGATGGCCACACAAGATTAGAAGTCCATGATTATTGACAGAGACGAACTTTCTTATGGGATTGGTGGACAACGACTTCACGCCCCATTTCAGAACTCCTGGGAGGGGGACAGCAGACTGTATGACACTGGAGCCACACCATCAAGAAATCGGAGAGAAAATATCCGCTAGTAGACTAAAGTTCTGCAGACTACACCAGTGCCAGAAGTTTAAACACACAAACAAGCAGCAGCCGTACTAGAGGGGCATTGTGGGGGTCGCTGAGGTCAGATGACCAGGCTTTAGAGAGACAACAAGAGAATGTCACAGGCTGTAGTACAGTAGTGTGTAGCGAGTAGTACAGTAGCCAGGACAATAGACAGTAGTATGTAGCGAGTAGTAAAGTAGCCTGGACAATAGACAGTAGTATGTAATGAGTAGCACAGTAGTCAGGACAATAGACAGTAGTGTGTA